>JAYMFU010060995.1:0-88885 GCA_036784835.1 Phaeophila floridearum
CCACACCAAGACCGTCACCCAGCGCTGGCCCGAGGGCCAGGAGCCCGAGCAGAGCTTCATCATCCCCACCATGCAGTAGCCGGTTCATTGGCCAGCAGTCCGCGCTGCCCCTAAGATGCCCGGTAGACGCCCAGGATGTGAGCCACCATGGCCGAGCAGTTCGATGCCCTGTCTCCCGAGTTGACCGAGTGGATCGGTCGACAGCACGTCTTCTTCGTCGCCACGGCGGCGCGCGAAGGGAGAATCAACCTGTCCCCGAAGGGCCAGGACAGCCTGCGCGTGCTGAACGAGCGCGAGATTCTGTGGCTGAACCTCACCGGCAGCGGCAACGAGACCGCGGCACACCTGCTCGACGTCAACCGGATGACTTTGATGTGGTGCGCCTTCGAAGGCCTGCCGCGGATTCTGCGCGTGTACGGCGAAGCGCAGACGATCCATCCCCGCGACGCGGACTGGGCGGATTGCGCAGCGCTCATTCCGGCGCCCCTCGGCGCCCGGCAGTACTTCAAGCTGCACGTCGACCTGGTGCAGACGTCCTGCGGCTACGCGGTGCCCTTCATGGACTTCGTGGAAGACCGTCAGGTGCTGACCCAGTGGGCGGCGAAGCGGGGCCCGGACGGCATCCGCGACTACTGGCAGGAGAAGAACCGGCTGAGCATCGATGGCCTGCCCACCGGGATCGGCGAGGCGGGATGAACACCGCCGCCGGCGTTCCCGTCATCGACATCGCCGACCTGCGGGCCGAGCGCACGCTCCAGGCCATCGATGCGGCGTGCCGGGACTGGGGGTTCTTTCAGGTGACTGGCCACGGCGTTCCGCCGGAGGTGCTGCACGCGCTGGACGCGGCGATGCGCGCCTTTTTCGGTCTGCCCGCCGCGTCGAAGCAGGCCATTGCGCGCACGGCGAACAATCCGTGGGGCTTCTACGACCGTGAGCTGACCAAGAACACCCGCGACTGGAAAGAGATCTTCGACGTGGGCCCGGCCGAAGGCGCCATGGTGCCGCAGTGGCCGGCAGAGACACCGGCGTTTCGCCAGGCGGTGGAAGCCTACTACGCGGCGGCGGAAACCCTGTCGTTCCGGTTGCTCGCCGCGCTCGCCGTGAATCTCGGCATGCCCGAAAATTGTCTCGCCGAGGGGTTCCGCCCGAGCCACTCGAGCTTCCTGCGGCTCAACTACTACCCGCGCTGCCCGCAGCCGGCGCGTCCGCCGGCCCTGGAGACGCCGCTTGCAGGCCACCTCGGTATCAATCACCACACCGACGCCGGCGCGCTCACCGTGCTGCTCCAGGATGCTCAGCCCGGCCTGGAGGTGTATCGCCACGGCGACTGGCACGTGATCGAGCCGGTGCCCGGGGCACTGGTGGTCAACATCGGCGACATCGTGCAGGTCTGGTCCAACGACCGGTACCCGGCCTCGCTGCACCGCGTGCTCGCCAGTGCCGACGCCGAGCGGTTCAGCGCGCCGTTCTTCTTCAATCCGGCCTACGCCTGCCGCTACGCGCCGGTGCCGAGCGTGGTGAGCGAGCTCAGTCCCGCCCGCTACCGGCCCATCGAGTGGGGCGAGTTCCGGGCGCGCCGTGCTGCCGGCGACTACTCGGACGTGGGCGAAGAGGTGCAGATTTCCCACTACCGGGCCTAGGCGTGCGCGATCGCCGGGGGTGCGAGCTTGGCGTGATCGAGACATACTGTGTCGTGCTGTCGATAACGCGCCATCGCGGTCGTCATCGATACTCGTCCCGACGACGCCACGGGAGACCGGATATGCCGCCCACCTTTCGCCACTTCGCCCTCAATGCCGACGACGTCGCGCGGGCCAAGCGCTTTTACGAGACCGTGTTCCACTGGGAGTTCACCCCGTACGGGCCGCCGAACTTCTATCAGATCTTCAACGCCGGCAACGGCTTCATCGGCGCCCTTCAGGAACGCCGCGAGCTGGTGGAGGGCAAGCCGATGTTCGGCTTCGAAGCCACGTTCGGCGTCGACGACATCAAGGCGACCCTGGCGCAGGTCGAGTCCGCCGGTGGCCGCACGCTGATGCCGCCGTTCCTGATCGAAGGCGTCGGTGAAATCGCGTACTTCGAAGATCCCGAGGGTAACGTGTGCGGTGTGGCCCAGTATCTGCCGGGGCTATGGGCCTGAGGCATGGAGCCGGAGGCGGGTGACGGCTACTGCGTCAGATCGCTGGCCATCACCTACCGCCAGGGGCACACCTCGAGTCATACCCATCCCTGGGCGCAGCTGATCTACGCGAAGACCGGGCTGATGTGCGTCGAGGCCGCCGATGCGGCCTGGTTCGTCCCGCCCACCAAAGCCGTGTGGATTCCGGCGGGGACGCCCCACCGCATATCCTTCGCTGGCGAGGTGGCGCTGCGGACGCTGTACGTGTCGGAGCAACGCGCGAGCGCCATCCAGCGCAGAGTGCAGACCCTGGAGGTCGCGCCATTGCTCTCCCACCTGATCGTTCACATCCAGTCGATCGGGATGCTCGATGCGCAGATTCCCGAGCACGAGCATCTCGCCGCGGTCCTCGTCGATCTGGTGGGCGCTGCCCCGGGGCTCGATCTGGTTCTGCCCCATCCCAGGGATTCCAGGGCTCTGCGGCTCGCCGGACATCTCCGGGACAACCCTGCCGACAGGACCGATCTCGGGACGCTGGCGGGATGCTACGGGGCATCGCTGCGCACCATGCAGCGCCGGTTCCGTGACGAGACGGGATTGTCGCTCGACACGTGGCGGCAGAAAGCCCGGCTGGTGCATGCCGTCGCCTCGCTGGCGGGTGGTGCGACGGTGAGCGGTACCGCAGGCGCCTCGGGGTACGACAGCCCGAGCGCCTTCATCGCGGCGTTCAGGAAGCATTTCGGGGTGACCCCGGGCTCGTACCTGTTGACCCGGCGGTGACCTAGGCGTCTTCGAAGGCGGCTTCCACGGGGCAGGTTTCGCACGCCTCGGCGTCGCACAGCCGGCAGACACGAAACGCGGTGATTTCGTCGGTCGCGGCAGCGGTCAGCAGCTTGGCGGTGATCTTCTGCAGACTCTCGAGCTCGCGAGCCGTCAGCACGGACAGGCGGGCAGCAACGGCCTGTTCCCGGGCGTCCAGCGCCTCACGGCACAGCGCGGCGCCGCGTTCGCTCAAATTCAGGGCCAGTGTGCGCTTGTCCTCGGCGCTCGCGCGCTGCAGCAGCCCGCCCTCCGTGAGCGAAGCCACGAGTCGGACGACGGTCGAGTGAGATCGCCCGAGCACGCGGCGTAGGAAATCGATGCTTTCGCCCGGCGCGTGCCCCACGACCACCAACGCGGCAGCAGCCCCCGGGCTCAGCCCCGTGGTTCGGGTGATCGCCATGAGCTGATCGTCGGCGAGCAGGAGGCTGAGCGCGGCAATCTGATTGGCTGCCGTCTCATCCGTCATGGGCGGGACTCGACGGCAGTTTCCGGGCAGGGCGGGATGCCGGCCAGTTTTCGTCCGCCTGAGCGATGTAGTCTTCGCGCGCCGCGTTCCACTCGCCCTGAACCTCCCGGTCGAAATTGAGGTACAAGCGGCCGTCGACGATCGTCCAGGCCTGCGGATCGATGTTGGCGGTGTAGCCGCTGGCCATGCCGTAGGCACAGTAGCCTCCGTATGCCGGCGCATAGCGTTCGGGATCCGCCTCGAACTTCGCCAGGTTCTCCGCGCTCGCGAACAGCCATCGGGACTCGCGCCACACCAGCGCATGCTGCTCCGACCCCGGAACGGCGGCGCCGGCGTCGTAGTAGGCGACGACGTCGTAGCCGTCGATGGCGCCTCGGCTGGTGGTGTAGATGGGGTCATCGGCGAACATCCCCAGCGAACTCAGGAATGCGTAGCCGGCGACTGCGATGACCGCCGCGAGCGCCGCGGCGCCGATGAGCCAGCGTTTCATGATTTCTCCGTTTCGAGGTTTATAATGTATGCAGAATACATATAAATTCCGGATTGGTAAAGCGGCCGGGTAAAGAGGAGGCGCTTCACATGCCCATCCGGATGCGCGATCCTCCTGCCCACCTGCCGGCATGGGATGGGTGCGCGCATGACGACCGAACGAGTGCTACTCACCCTGGTCCTGATCGCCGCGGCGCTGCCGATGGCACAGGCTGCGGAACGACAGCGCCTCACGGTGCACCGCGACCTCGTCTACGCGGATCACGACAGAGGCACGCTGGACGTGTACGTGCCTGACGGGGCTGCCGATGCGCCCGTATTCGTGTTCATCCACGGCGGCGCGCTGATGTTCGGCGACAAATCCCTCGTCGGCCACATCGGCCTGCGGCTGGCGTGGGAGGGGATCGTCACCGTAGCCGTGAATCACCGCTTCTCACCCGCCGTGACGTATCCGCGCCACGTTCGCGACGTCGCCACGGCGCTGCGCTGGGTCGTCGACGGCATTGCGGCCTACGGCGGCGATCCCCGGCGCATCGTGATCGGCGGGCATTCGTCGGGCGGGTATCTGGCGGCGCTGCTCGCGGCCGATCCGCGCTGGCTGGCGGAGGTCGATGTCGACCGCGACCACCTCGCGGGCCTGGTCTCGATTTCAGGCTTCCATTGGGTGGACCGCCTGGCGCCGTCGCGGCCGAAGCACGTTTGGGGCGAGGATCCGGCGGCCTGGACCGATGCATCACCGGCCCATCGCGCCGATGCGGCAACCCCACCGACGCTGCTGGTGTGGGCGGACGGCGATGCCGAGGACCGGCGCCTCGACGGCCGCGACTTCGGCGCCGTGCTCGAACGTCTGGGTGTCGATGTACGCACCCGGGAGATCGAAGGGCGGGACCACTACACCATCGTCGACCTCCTCGGTTGGACGGAGGACCCGACCGCCGCGGCGCTGATCGACTTCATCGCCTCGGTGCCGGGAGGCGACTGACGGGCGGCCACGATTCGCCATTCGCGCCGGCCCGAATCGGGCGTCGCCGCCTGCAGACAGCCTGTGGCGCCGATTCCTCCGTGGGCTGTGCCACCATCTCCCGCGGAACGAGCACGTCGAGTGTCGCGAAACGGCGACACCTGGGCGGGCGGATACGCCCGCCGTCGGGCCGTCTGTTGCTCACCGCACGGACCTCGCCGGCGCGCAGAACGTGCCGCGACGCAGCCGCAGGGCGCGCACGTCCATCCAGATACAAAGCTGGCGCGCCATTTGCTTGGTTTGGTGTATTCAACTGGACGAGACAAATCATGAATCTACGCATAACCACGATCTGGCTGCTGGCAACCGTGCTGATGGCTTCCTGTGCCGCCACGGACACGCGCCGCTCCACCGGCGAGTACGTCGACGACACGACGCTGCTCACGCGGACCAAGGCCGCCCTGATCAACAATGCCGATACCGACGGCATGGCCATCGACGTGGAGGTGTATCGCGGTACGGTGCAGCTCAATGGCACCGCGGAGTCCCACGAAAAGCGCGAGGCCGCGACGCAGGTGGTGGAAGGCGTGTCCGGCGTTCGAGCCGTGGAGAACAATCTGCGGGTCGAGCCCGAATCGCGGCGCACCGGCGAGTACATCGACGACAAGACGCTGGAGGCTCGGGTCGCCGCCGCTCTCGCCCGCTCGGACGACGTCAGCGTGACTGCGGTGGAGATCGAGGCCTTTCGTGGCGAGGTGTCGCTCGGCGGCTTCGTGGCCTCTGCGGAAGAGAAGCGCCGGGCCGGCGAGATTGCCGGAGCCGTCAACGGCGTGCGCAAGGTCGCCAACGGCATCGCCATCCGTCCGCCGGCGGCAAGCTGAACCCCATGTTTTTCACAACGAGGAGATCTCTGATGAAGACGTTCACTCTCGACAACACCCTGACACGCCTGGTCCTGATCGCCCTGCTCACGGCGGGTGCGCCTTTCCTGGGCGGGTGTGACAACGACGGGCCAGCCGAAGAGGCCGGCGAGAAGATCGACGACGCGATGGACGACGCGGCCGACGAGGCCGAAGATGCCATGGACGAAGTAGACGAAGAGCTCTGAGTACATGGCGATGGAAGTGCGGCCGGCCGGAGCGCCGGACAGGGAGCGCTGTCTGGAACTGCTCGATGCCCTGCGGCATGCGGCCGGCGGAACCGTGGATCCGCGTGCCGGCGACGCCTTCGACCGGCTGCTGGAAGCGGACAGAGGGGAGATCCTCGTCGCTGACGACGGCGGCGTCGTGCTGGGACTGGCGAGCGTGTCGTACAACCTGGCGATGCGCTACGGCGGCGAGTACTGCCAGCTCGAGGAACTGATCGTCGATCCGGCCGCGCGCGGGCGGAATGTCGGTGCAGCGCTCGTGGCTGCAACCGTCGAGCGGGCCAGATCGCGAGGCTGCGCCGAGTACGGTCTCTATCTGGTCCAGTCGACGGAGCACAATCTGCCGTTCTACGAGAAGTTCGGCTTCGAGCGGGTCGGCTCCGAGTTGAGGCAGAGCCTTCGGTGAGGGCGGTGGGACCCCTGCTCCGGGACCCCTGCGACCCACCAGCCCGTACCGCCTGCATCTGCTGGCGCGTCAACGCCTATTAGGAGGGCGCTGGCAGACGCTCGGGTCGCAGGTATCGATGCCGATCAGGCTGCCGAACGCTACCCCGATCGTGCCCTTGGAGCCGCCGTCGGAGAAAATGTCGTCACCGCAGCCACCCTTCCCGAGGGCCGATTGAAGGCCGCCGCCCTTGCAGTCGCCGCCGCTTGGAGCACCGCCGGCCAAAATGTCCTCGAGGTCGGCCCGCTCGCCGTCTTCGCGGTTGCCGCAGTAGGTGTCCAGTTCAGTGGCGTTGCTGCCAGCGCCCCCCGTGTAGGGTCGCGGGTCTGACGCGGGGTTGCGGCACTTCTGGGTGACCGGGCTGTCGATCGGGTCGTCGCCCTCGATCAGACCCTGTTCGCGAGCCTTGCGGGCGCAGGCTTGATACTCGGCCATGCTGTGCCCTGATCCCGGGCCTTCCATGCCGTCCGGCCCGGGGCCTGGCTGAGTCTTGCCGCCGCCTCCCGCACCAGCATTGTCACCGCCCCCGGGGCTGACGTTGGTGTCCGGCTTGCCATCGCCATCGGTATCCTTGGAGTCGAGCTTGCCGTCTCCGGTCGTATCGTAGTATGTGCCGCCATCTGCCGATGCCCCGCCGGAGGGCTCTTGCTCCACGTCACCCTCCGGCTCGGTGACCTTGCCGTAGCCGAACGGCTCCTCACCGCTCTCGATCTCTCTCTGATCAGCCTTGCCCCACGCCTCGAGCAGTCCGAAAGGACCTTCTGCAACGTTGTCCCAGACGGCCGCTTCGCCGACCGCGATCCAGCCGCCACCCACGGTCCGCAACGTATTGACCCCGGCGGAGTCCCGCTCACCGTCGGAGCCGTTCATGATCCAATCGACGACCTCGCCGGCCATGCCCTTGTCGTTCGGGTCCGATGCCAGGCCTACCTGGGGTCCGGGCGGACCGTCCGAGAGGATCTGCTTGCACCGACGGCCGAGCTCCGACTGGTCCTCCCCATCGCTACCAGTCACGCCGATGCCGTTTCCTCCCCCTCCACCGTTGCTGCCGCTGTCCGGGCAGGCGTCGATGGAGCCTGGAATGGTAGCGGAGGGTCTGCCGGGACGCAGCCCGACGTTCTCGGGGCCGCAGCCCGGAACGCGGCCGCGCCAGAGCTCCTCGAGCATTGCCAGGCCGGGTCCGTGCTCGTTCGCGGCGATGATCTTGCGCAGGCGTGGATTCTTCACCGTGCCGAACCGGGGCCACTCCGAGTACACGACATCCACCACGCCGTCGGCGTTGCCGTCGAGGTTCACGGAGAACCGGCGGCCCGGACCGATGGTCGTGGTGCCGATGAGCATTCCGTCCTTGCCGAGAAGGCGTTTCGTATAGGTTCCTTCGGGGTTCCGGTACCAGAGCGCATATGGAGAGACGCCCTGATCCAGCGAAACCGTTTGCCACTCGGACTCGTTGGCGTCCCAAGTTGCCAAGCTCCCGGACTCCGCTGGATCCCGCAGAAGGATCAGCCCTCGCCACGGCGTCGGTGTGATCGCCCCAATCGGTTCGTCACCGTCGACGACGGTGAGGCGGTAGTCGTGTTGGGTCCCCGAGGCCAACGTTCGCCTGAGGTGACTCGAGGCAGGCACGGAGGCGAAGAAGGGATCGAGCTCGGCACTGAGCGGAGGGACGGGCGGCACCTTCAGCTCCTCCCTTGCGGAGCGCTCCGAGGGGATGGAAATCGTCCGGCTGTCCTGCGTCTGGCGAGGGCCAACATCATCGATCCGGTCCGGCACGGTCGCTCGGATCGGCGGCGATCTCTGCTCGGCCGGCTGGGCCAGGGCTGGCGCGGCGGTGAAGGTCGCACACAGCGATGCCAGCCAGAGCATTCGCGCCCCCCGAACCAAATTGATCAGACTGGATCCACGCATCTCGACACCTCCCGTGGTGGGCCGCGGTGCCGACTCGTACGCGGCAACGCGACGAGTGGGGCGAGAGTACTGGCGGTGCGGGCTCTGGTTCAACCCGACCAGAGCCCAGCGCCGATCGTTCACTTGCGGTTCATCATCGGCCCCTAATACTCCCGCTCTGCGCCGCTGCAGGGGGAGAGCGCGATGGTCCTGGGCGTTCGGTTCGGAAGGTCTGCCAGGCCTGTCTGGCTGGCCACGTTCATCACGCTGTGCGGATGCAGCAGCGGCACCGAGGTCTTGGTCGATACGCCTTCCGGCACGATCAAGGGCGTCGAATCGAATGGCGTTCAACGGTTCCTGGGTATTCCCTATGCCGAGCCGCCCACCGGACCGCGCCGTTGGATGCCGCCGTTGCCGAAGGCGCCGTGGGAGGGAGTGCTTGCGGCCGACGAGTTCGGGCCGTGGTGCGCTCAGTTCGACTACGAGCGGCGGCAGGAGGGCTCAGTCCGCTCCGGCGAAGGCTGGACGGTTTTCGAGGACGTTCCGCCGAACGAGTCGAGCAGCGAGGACTGCCTCACCCTCAACGTATTCGCACCGGCTGGCGATTCGCGTCCCAGGCCGGTAATGGTGTTCCTGCACGGGAACGCCCTGGGCAGCTCCTTTCCGATGTTCGATGGAACGGCCATGGCGGAGTCCGGCATCGTGTTCGTGTCGATCAACTTCCGCCTGCTGTCCATGGGCATCTTCGCCCACCCGTCTCTCACCCGGGAGGCGGCGGCCGGTCAGCCGCTGGGCCGATACGCGCAGTTGGATCGCCTCGAGGCGCTGCGCTGGGTACAGCGCCACATCGCCGCGTTCGGCGGCGACCCCGGCCAGGTCACGGTAGCTGGCATCAGCGAAGGCGGGGCCGCCATCCTGCAGATGCTCGCCACCCGTGAGGTGGAAGGGTTGTTTCACCGCGCCATCGTGCAGTCCGGCAATGGCTGGTGGTGGCCGCTGCAGCTTGATCAGCACGAACGGCTCGGCTGCTGGCTGGCGACGCGCTCGGGGCTCGACGGCTGCGCGGCGACGGCGCAGGAACTCAGGGCGCTGCCCTGGCCGGAGATTCCGGTGACCGGGCCGTACACGGTGGACGGGCGGCACGTCACCACGGGAGCCACCCAAGCCATCGAAGCCGGCGAGGCCGTCGACGTGCCGCTGCTGATCGGCTGGAACGACTTTGACGGCTCGTCTTTGCGCTACGCGCCGGAACAGGTCATCGAACACACGCATCCGCAGGTGCTGGAGGCCTACGTCACGAATCAGCCGCCGGAAGATCTGGCCTACGAGCTCTACACCGACCTCCACGCCGGTGCACCGGCGCGTTGGATCGCGCACAAGTTCGAGAAGGGTCACCCCGCGTACCTGTACCTGTTCTCGTACGTGGTGTCCTGGGACCGGGGCGGCGTCCGCGGCGCCGAGCACGGCTACGAGGTGCCCCACGTGCTGAAGACGTGGGATGCAGTGCTGGACGATACCTTCCCGCTGCTGTCGCAGCTGATTCTCGACGACGAGGACAGCAGGATGAGCGAGATCATGCACGCCTGCTGGGTGTCTTTCGTCAAGGCGGGCACGCCATCCTGCCCCGGGGCGGCTGACTGGCCCGCGTACCACCGTGACACGGATACGCTGATGGAGCTGAACCTCACGCCGGCTCCGGTATCGGGGTTCAGGGCCCGGCAGCTGAATGCGCAGGAGCGAAATCGGGAACACTACCTCGAACGGGTCAGAGCAAGTCTCGCGGAACTTATCGACTCCAATAGCTGAGTCAGCTCAATACGTGCCGGATCTCGCCAATGAACCAGTCCACGCCCTTGTCGCGCAGGTCTCTCCGGTAGGCGATGGCGATAGGTAGGGACACCTCGGGTGACAGGGGGATCACGTCGAGGCCGAGCACGTCCGCCTGACTCTCGGCGAGACGCCTGGGGCAGGTGGCGATGTAGTCCGATTGCGCGGCGACCACCAGCGCGGTGAGCCACCGGGGAACGATGCTGCCCCGCATGCCCGAATAATCGAACTCGAAATCTCCCGGTGTGGTCTCGCTGGGAGAGTTCGCCCACACGTGCCGCTGCCGTGCGTACTTCTCCTGAGTCAGCCTGCCGCGCGTCACGCCGTGGCCTTTGCGGCACGCGACACAGAACTCGTCCTCGTACAGCGCAGCCACCTCGATGCCGGGCACCGCTTGATTGAACCGGCCCACGGCCACGTCGACGTCACCCCGGCGGAGCTGCTCGAACACCTCGCTCTCGGGCAGGTGGACGAATTTCGCGTAGACGCCCGGTGCGGTGGCCTCCAGGCGGTTCAGCAGCGCGGTGGCTGCCGTCACCGTCACGAACTCGGGTGCCGAGAGGGTGAAGGCCCGGGTCGACGTGCGCGGATCGAAGGACTTGTCGGCGTCCAGCGCGTCGAAGGCAAGCTCGATGAGCGCATTGATCTTCGGCTCCAGCCGCAGGGCCTTCTGGGTCGGCTCCAGCCCGTGGGGCTTGCGAACGAACAGCGGATCCTCGAACAGCTCCCGCAGACGGGCGAGGGCATGGCTGATGGTCGACTGGCTGAGACTCAGAGCGTCCGCCGTGCGCGTGACACTGCCGTTCTCCAGCAGCGTCTGCAGGATCAGCAGCAGTCCGCCGTCCAGCTTGCGGATTTTGGATACGTCGATATCAGTGTTCATTTAATATCAATACCATGAATATCACTGGATTGGTAGCGTCTCCCTCCGAACCGTCGATGAGTGCGAGAGGCGTCCTTGAACACCCCGGTGTGCCAGACCAGAGACCCCGCCGCCATGCTGGCCGGCCTGCGGCTGGCGCGGGAGCGGCCCGCGCCACGGCAGCGCGATTGGATGCTTCTGCTGCTGCTGGCCGCCGCGCTGGTCGGCAGCGCCGTCGGCCACATCGTCTTTCCATCCGGACAGATGCTGCCGATGGAGATCGCGCCAACCTCGACGCGCCCGGCCGCAGACCCTGCGGCGGCGTCCGGCACCACGCCTGAGCGAGCTGATGCCCGGACGGACGCCGCCCAGGCGCCGTCGCCCGCCCCCGCCGAAAGCCCGGCCAGCGTGCTCGACGCCACCGGCTATGTGGTCGCGCGCCGCCAGGCGACGGTCAGCGCCAAAACCACGGGCAAGGTCCGCGACATGCTCGTGGAGGAGGGTATGGCGGTGACGCAGGGGCAGGTGATCGCCCGCCTGGACGACACCGCCGAGCAGGCCCGGCTCGAGCTGACGCAGGCTCAGCTCTCCGCCGCCCGCGCCGCCACCCAGGCGCTGCACGCCGAGCTGGCCCACGCCCGGCGCATGCTCGAGCGGGCGCGCGCGCTGGCCGGCCGCGATCTGCTCAGCGCCGCGGAACTCGATGACCAGCGGCTGCAGGTCGAGACGCTGGCGGCGCGTCTGGAACGGGCGCAGCGGGAGGTGGCGGTGGCGCGGGCCCAGGTGTCGGTGCAGCGCCAGCAGCTGCAGGACTTCGTGATCCGCGCGCCGTTCCACGGTGTGGTGATCGACAAGGCCGCCCAGCCCGGAGAAATGGTGTCCCCCGTGTCGGCCGGCGGCGGCTACACCCGAACCGGCCTCGGCACCATCGTCGACATGGATTCCCTGGAAGTGGAGGTGGACGTCAACGAGGCCTACATCAGCCGGGTCGGCGCAGGTCAGCCGGCGCGGGTGATTCTGAACGCCTATCCCGACGACCACTACGCGGCACAGGTGCTCGCCATCGTGCCCGCCGCCGACCGCTCGCGCGCCACCGTCAGGGTGCGGGTGGGCTTCCGCGAAATCGACGCGCGCGTGCTGCCGGAAATGGGGGCGCGCGTGGCATTCCTGAACCAGACATACGCGCAGGGAGGTACCCGACCATGACCGTCATGATCCGCTGTGAAGATCTGTCCAAGAGCTACCGCCGGGGCCGCCAGCAGGTCGACGTGCTGCAGGGCATCGACCTGCAGGTGGCGGAGGGCGACTTCGTCGCCCTGATGGGCCCCTCCGGCTCCGGCAAGTCGACGCTGCTGAATCTGATCGGCGGTCTGGATCAGCCCTCGGGCGGCAGGCTGGAAGTGGCGGGCCTGAGGCTCGACGGCGTTAGCGGCGGGCGGCTGGCAGCGTGGCGTGCCGCCAACATCGGCTTCGTGTTTCAGTTCTACAACCTGCTGGGCGTGCTGAGCGCCCGGCAGAACGTCGAGCTGCCGCTGCTGCTCACCGATCTCGGGCGTAGCGAGCGGCGGCGCCGGGTGGACCTGGCGCTCGACATCGTCGGCTTGAGCGACCGCGCGCGACACAAGCCCAACGAGCTGTCCGGCGGCCAGCAGCAGAGGGTGGCCATCGCCCGCGCCCTGGTGGCCGACCCGGCGCTGCTGCTGTGCGACGAGCCCACCGGCGACCTCGACCGCGCCACCGCCGACGAGGTGCTGGTGCTGCTGCAGACCCTCAACCGCGAGCACGGCCGCACCATCGTCATGGTCACCCACGACCCGCGGGCGGCCGACCACGCTCGACGCCTGCTCGAGGTCGACAAGGGCCGGCTGCTCGATGCCGCCGCGGCCAAGCCCGGGGAGGTGGTGCAATGACGCCGGCCACCCTGCTCGGAGCCAACCTCACGCGCCGCAAGACGCGCGCGTTCCTGACGCTGGCGGCACTGGCCGTGGCGTTCCTGCTGTTCATGCTGCTGCGCGCCATCGCCGGCGCTTTCGCCGGCGGCGTCACCCCGGAAGGCCTCGACCGGTTCGTGGTGGACTCCAAGTACTCGATGACCGAGAACCTGCCCCTCGCCTACGTGGAGCGCATCCGCAACCTCGACGCCGTGGACGAAGTCGCCCACATGACCTGGTTCGCCGGCTACGTGCGCGAGCCGCGCAACAGCTTCTCCATCTATCCGGTGGATCCACGTGCCTACTTCGACGTGATGAGTGATCAGCGCATCGCTCCGCAGGCACTGGAGCGATTCGCTGCCACCCGCAACGGCGCCGTGGCATCCGCGGCCCTTGCCCGCCGCTTCGGCTGGCAGGTGGGCGAGGTCGTCCCGCTCGAGTCCCAGCTCTACCCCAAAGCGGACGGCTCCACCGCGTGGCCGCTCACCCTCGTCGGCACCTTCGACTACGCGGACGGGCAGGATACGGAGTTGCTGCTGTTTCACTACGACCACTACAACGAGTCCGCCGCCTTGTGGGCGCGCAATCAGGTGTACTGGATCGTCGCCCGGGCCAGCAGCGCCGACCGTGTGAACGATGCGATCGCCATGGTGGACGGCGAGTTCGAGAACTCCTCCTATCCCACCCGCAGCACGCCGGAGGACGAGTACCGTCGTCAGTTCGCCGGCCAGCTCGGCGACATCGGCAGCATCGCCACCACCATCCTCGGCGCCGTGTTCTTCACTCTGGTGCTGCTCACCGGCAACACGGTGATGCAGGCCTACCGGGAGCGGATTCCGGAGCTCGCGGTGATGAAGACCCTGGGCTTCTCCGACTCGTGGATCTCCAGCATGGTGCTGGCGGAGTCGGCGCTGCTCTGCATCAGCGGCGGGCTGGCCGGGATCGCGCTGGCATTCCTGATGGAGCCTGGCCTGAACGCCGATCTCGGCAACTTCGTCGGCCGTTTCGACGTCACGCTGACCATGGCCGCCCAGGCCGTCTGCCTCGCCGCGCTGCTGGGCGTGCTGGTGGGATTGCCGCCGGCGTGGGCCGCATACCGCCGCCCAATCGTCGACGCCCTGCGGGAGGGTTGAGCCATGTCGAGCAGAACCCTGAAGCTCACCGCCACCAGCCTGAAAGGGCTGCCGAACCGGCTGGGCAGCAGCTCCATCATCGTGGTGGGCATCGGCGGTGTGGTGGCCGTGCTGGTGGGCCTGATGGCCATGTCCGCGGGATTCCAGGCGGCTCTCGAGGACACCGGCCGTGCCGACCGGGCGCTGATCGTGCGCGCCGCCGCCTCTGACGAGATCGCTTCCTGGCTCACCAACGACGAGCTCGCCATCATCTCCGAGCTGCCCGGTGTGGCAGCCGCCAGCGGTGAGCTGTTCGTGGTGGCGGACCTGATCGTCCGCAGCACCGGCAAGCCCGGCGTCGCGATCATCCGCGGCGTGCCGCCCGCCGCTTTCGACATCCGCCCGGAGCTGGAGATCGTCGCCGGACGGAAGTTCGAGCCCGGTCGCAACGAGGTGATCGTCGGCGTGGGCGCGCACGGCGCTTACGCGGGCCTCGACATCGGCGACCAGGTCGATCTGCGCAACCACCAGTGGACCGTGGTGGGCCACTTCCGCGGCGTCGGCGCCCAGGATTCGGAGATCTGGGCGGACCGTCCCGGCGCCCAGGCCGCTTTCCGGCGGGAGGGTGCGGTAAGCAGTGTTCGGGTGGAGCTGGAGTCTGTCGAAGCGGCTGGCTCCGTGGCACAGCTCATCGCGGACGATCCGCGACTCAACGCCCAGCTCATTCCGGAGCCGGAATTCTATCGCGAGCAGTCCCGCGACAGAGCGCAGCTCATCGAGTCGTTCGCGTTCCTGGTGGCCGGCATCATGGGGGTCGGGTCGGTGATTGCGGCCTACAGCACCATGCATTCGGCGGTGAGCGGCCGCAGTGTGGAGATCGCCACGTTGCGGGCGCTGGGATTCGGGAGCTTTCCGGTCGTGGCTTCGGTGTTGCTGGAGGCGGGGATGTTGTCGCTGATCGGCGGGTTGCTTGGCGGCGGTCTCGTCTATTGGCTGTACGACGGGTATGCCGCGTCGACGTTGAACGACAGCTCGTTGTCGCAGGTGGCGTTCGAGTTCGCGGTGACGCCGGAACTGGTGGTGACGGGATTGGTGCTGGCGTTGAGTCTGGGGCTGTTGGGCGGGTTGGTACCGGCGGTGATGGCGGTACGGGCTGGGGTCGCTGATGCGATTCGGGGCGGGTAGGTCGCGGAGCAGATGGGCCTGTCGTCGAGCATTGCAGCTTTGAGCGTTCGGTTTTCGCCAAGCCACGCCTTTTCACGAAAGCTTGATTTGTACTTCACCTTGGACCCACATGCCTTGGGCAAAATTCCGCCCCAACACACACTGGGGCGGATTTCAGATTGAGAAAGCTTACGGGTTCGATTTTGGCAGTGCTCGTTCATGCGTTGTTCCTTCAAACAGCATTGGCACAGGACGGAAAGGCGGCCTTGGTGCCCCTACCCTCGATGGACGACTTCACCAGGGGTGACGATGGCTGGGCCCTCGGCCTGGGACTGAGTATCGAATACGAGGCTGCGTACGAAGGGTCGGATGAATACGACTTCGAAGTGGGCCCGGCTGGTGCGGTTCAATGGCGCAGGGGTGATGACATTTTCTTCTGGGCGGGTGAGGCGCTGGGCTGGCGTGGTCTCCGTTCTGACGTGTGGCTGTTCGAGGCAGTCGTAGCCTTTGACGAGGGCCGTGAAGAAAGTGCTTCCGATGATGGTCGTTTGGATGGACTCGGCGATGCAGATGAGGACGTCGACCTCGTGCTGCAAGCGCGTCGGGCTTTTGGTGCCGATTGGCGCTATTGGTTGGATGGTCGAATCGTAACCGGGGACAACGGAAGTCAGGGCCTTCTTGGAGTGGGGCGCCGCTTCGGCGACCGGAGCGATGGAACCGGTCATGAGATTGCCATCGCCGTGGTGTTTCACGATAGCGATTATGCCAACAAGGATTTTGGTATAGACGCAGAGCAGTCAGCTGCATCGGGACTGGATGAGATCGATCTCAGCGGAGGGTTTCGCTCGATTGGGTTCAACTACAACTATCGCCACTACATCAACGAAAACTGGCAGATTTTCGGCGAGGCGGTTTATGAGCGTTATGGCAGCGATGTCGAGGATAGCCCAATCGCACGCAACAACTATGAAGCAGAAGTAGGCGTCGGATTTATCTACGTTTTCTGAGCGCGTCACGATCACTTCACCGGCGCGGCACCACGGCAACACCCTCACCAAGCGCTTCGGAGGGGTTGACCACCACCTGCTCTCCCACCGACAGGCCGTCGCTGATCTGCGTGCGCAACCCGGCGCGCGGCCCGATCGTCACCTGCCGGGACGTCGCCACACCCGATTCCACGACGAATACACGCCATTCACCATCGAGGCGGAACAGCGCCGTGACCGGAACCGTCAGCACCTCGTCTCCGGACCAGAGCACGGCCCGGGCGGTGACCCGGAAGTTGTGACCCAGCGCGGCCCACTGCTCCGGCGGCGACGTCAGTTCGAAGACGACGTTCACCCGCTGCTCCTCGATGCCGAGGGCGGAGACCTTGGTGATGCCGAGCGGCTCGACGTGATGCACCCGGGCATCGAGGCGCTGCTCACCGCCCCAGTCTTCCACGTAGGCGCGCTGGCCCGGGCGCACGCGCACGGCGTCGACCGATAGAAAGTCGGCGACGATTTCCAGCTTCGACGGGTCGCCGAGGTCCAACAGTGCCGTGCCCGGCGCCACCACCGTCTCGCTCTTCTCGAACACCTGGAGCACCCGGCCGTCGATGGGTGAGGTGAGCGTCACGCACTCGCAAGGGCCGGTCGCTTCGCCGCGGGCCACCGGCGTGAACAGCCGGGCCCGCATTCGCATCACCTCGTGCTCCCGGGCGTCCAGATCGGCCGTGGCGGCGGCGACCGAGGCCTCCGCGGCTCTGGCGGCGCGCTCGGCCTCGTCGACGAAGCGCTGCGGCACCGAGCCGGAGTCGAACAGCTCCAGAGCTCGCTCGAGCTCGGCGCGCGCGAACGCCAGCTCGGCTTCGGCCCGGGTCAGCTCCGCGGCCGCCCGATCCTGGGCGGCCTGGGCGGCCTCCAGGTCCTGCTGGGTTTCCGCCAGGGCGCGCGGGTCGAGAAATGCCGGGTCCGACGGCTCGATGGTGGCGACCACCGTTTCACCGCCCACCAGCAGATCGCCGGCCTCCAGGCCGGGCCGCAGCAGGCGGCCGCCGACCGGCGCCGACACGGTGAACACGTCTTTCACCCGGGTCATGCCGTCGGCCTGCACCGTCACCTCGAACGGTTCGGCCGCCACCGTGTGCAGATCCACGGGCACCGGGCGGGGCCGCAGTGCCCAGACCAGAACGGCGATCACCACGGCCGCGAGGGCCCCCCATATCAGCAAACGTTTTCCCAGTGCGTTCACGGCTACTCCCGGGTCTTCAGCACGGCGATCAGATTCAGTTTCGACAGGCGGCGCTGCACCAGCAGCGCCGACGGCACCATGGCCGCCAGGGCAATCAGCACCGCCACCGCGTAGGTGGCGGGCTCCACGATCACCGGCACCCGGTACAGCTCGGTCTCGAAGCGGGCGGCGATGAGCCATGCCATGCCCCAGCCGAACAGGCAGCCGATGGGTAGACCCAGCAGCACCAGCAATCCGGCCTCGCCGAACAGCATGTAGGAGATTTCGCCCGGGCGGAAACCGAGCACCCGCAGCGTCGCCAGTTCGCGGCCCCGTTCCGAGAGGGCGATGCGCATGTTGTTGTAGACCATGCCGAAGGCCATGGTGCAGGCGAACGCCAGGTAGAAGAACACCATCACCAGCATCGTCTCGCCGATGGTCTCGTCGAAGGTGTCGGTGGCTGCCCGTTTCAGCGTGACGGCGCCGATGCTGGCCAGGGTCTGCAGCTTCGCGTACAGCTCGGCCTCGCGCTCGGCGTCGATCACGAGCTGCAGCACGTTGGCGGTGCGCTGCTCGTCGAGCACCCGGTTGAGCGCCTCCAGGCTCACGTAGGCCGGCGTGCCGACGACCGACTCGAAGACTCCGGCGACCGGCATCGATATCGAGTCACGCCGGCCTTCCAGCATCTGCACCAGCACCTGGTCGCCAGGGGAGACCTCGAGTTTTTCCGCGACCACGTCGGCGAGCAGCAGGCCCGCGTCCGGCACGTCGATGCGCCGGCCGGTCGCGTCGGTGAGCACGGTGAGCCCGCCGTTTGGAACGAGCCCGGTGAGCGAGCCCCGATGCCGGCGGTGGCCGGCCACCAGCCGGACCGCGGCGGAGCGCATCGGTTCCACCGCCAGCACCCCCGGCAGCCGTGCTGTTTCGGTCACAACTTCAAGCGGCCGCGGGTCGGCGAAGGCCAGGGTCATGTCCTGGCGCTGATGGTCGTGGAAGAACGCCTCCACCATGTAGTCGAGCGCATCCAGCCATTGCATGGACACCACCAGCAGCCCCACGGAGGCGGCCACGCCGAAGCTCGTGAGCAGGGAGCGCAGCGGCCGGCGGAACACCTGCCGCAGAATGATGCGGGTGGGCTGGTCGAGGCGCCGCAGCCAGCGGCCGGCCGCCGACCAGTGGTGGCGGAACACGGGCGGCTGCGGCGGGCGCATGGCCTCCGCCGGCGGCAGACCCCCGG
Organism: Phaeophila floridearum; assembly: GCA_036784835.1. Taxonomy (NCBI): domain Eukaryota; kingdom Viridiplantae; phylum Chlorophyta; class Ulvophyceae; order Ulvales; family Phaeophilaceae; genus Phaeophila; species Phaeophila floridearum. The sequence continues at coordinate 18,681 of JAYMFU010060995.1, forward strand.
CGTAGCGGGCGGCGCTGATCACGCCGATCAGCGACGACCCCACGCTCACCACCAGGGAGGCCACGAACACCCAGGCGCCCGGCTGAAATACCAGCTCGGGAAATCTGAAGATTGCCGCGTACACCCCGGTCATCCAGCGCCCCAGCCACAGCCCGCCGAGCCAGCCGAGCCCGAGGCCCACCAGGCTCAACGCCACAACCAGCTTGGCGTAGTGCCACACCACGGTCGCGTTGCGGTACCCGAAGGCCTTGAGCAGACCGATCTCGGAGCGCTCCATGTACACCAGCCGCGCCAGCACCATGTTGGTGAGGTAGGCCGCCACCACCAGAAAGATGGTGGGCAGAATCTCCGCGAGGGTCGCGAGCTGCTCGATCTCGTTGCTCAGGAACCAGTGGGAGATCTGATCCCGGCGGGCGTAGGCACCCACGCCGCCGTAGGGCTCGAGCAGGGCGTCCAGCGCCGGCAGCACCGACTCCGGGTCGGTACCGGGGTCCAGCGTCAGGGCCACGTCGTTGAAGGCGCCGTCGAGGTCGAAGGCGGCGGCCAGGGTGCGGCGCGACAGCCACAGCACGCCGAAGTGCTGCGGGTCCGGCATCAGCGCCCCGGGGCCGATGGCGTAGACGAATTCCGGCGAGAGCGCGACGCCGACCACTTCCAGGTCCCGGCGCCGGCCGTTCAGCAGCGCCCCGAAGCGGTCGCCGGGCTCGAGACCGTGGGCCTCCGCAAAGGGTTCGGCCACCACCACCTCGTCGCTGCGCCGGCTCTCCGGCAATCGCCCGGCGGACACGGCGAGCCGGTTCAGCAGCGGCTCGCCGGCATCGGGCAGCGACAGCAGCTGGCCGATCACCGGCTCGGCCGGGCCGGGCATGTCCAGCACGGCGAAGCCGGTCACCCGCAGATCCACGAGCTGCACGCCGGCCACGTCCGCAATTCGCGGTCCCAGCCGCTCCGGCGCGCGTTTCAGGCTGGCGAAGACGTCGGCGAAGCCGTAGCGCTCGTAGTAAGCGCGGCTGGAGTCCGACAGGGCCTGCATCGCCGACAGCGACATCACCAGCACCGCCACACCGGAGGCGACGATCAGTGCGATCGCCAGCGCCTGGCCGCGCAGCCGCCAGAGGTCGCGCAGCAGCTTGCGGTCGAGCGGCGCGATCACCACGCGAGGCTCCCCGGTGCACAGCGCTCGGCGTTCTCCACCACCGTGTCGATGCGGCCGTCGGCGAAGCGCATGACCCGGTCGGCCATGCCTTCGATGGTACGGTTGTGGGTGATCAGTGCGGTGGTGGTGCCGAGCTCCCGGTTCACCTGGTCGATGGCCTCCAGCACCATCACCCCGGTGGCGCTGTCGAGTGCGCCGGTGGGCTCGTCACACAGCAGCAGCTCCGGCTGTTTGGCGATGGCCCGGGCGATGGCCACGCGCTGCTGCTCGCCGCCGGAGAGCTCGGATGGGAACGAGCGCAGGCGCTTGCCCAGGCCCACCAGGGCCAGCGCATCGGCCGGCGCGATGGGGTTGGCCGCAATCTCGGTGACCAGAGCGACGTTCTCCTCGGCGGTGAGGCTGGCGATGAGGTTGTAGAACTGGAACACGAAGCCGACGTGGCGCCGGCGGAACTCGGTGATCTCCGCTTCGGTGGTGCCGAGCGGCCGGTCGCGGAACAAAACGTCGCCGGCGCTGGGCCGATCGAGACCGCCCAGAATGTTCAGCAGGGTGGACTTGCCGCTACCGGACGGGCCCACCAGCACCACCAGCTCGCCCTCGAACAGATCCACGTCCACGCCGCGCAGGGCATGAATGTCCACCGCGCCGGCGTGGTAGACCTTGGTGAGACCGCGGCCACTGAGGGTTGCCGACCGCTGCGTCATCGGCACCAGCTCGCTCTGGCGACGGTAGGGGTGGCCATGCAGGAAATCCTCGTCAACCCCGTGTCATGCTAGTGGGTGCCTGACGAGGTCCGGAATAGGGAATATTGCCTATCGCGCAGGATTGGGGTTTTCGCAACCTTGCGCCTGCCATAGCTTGGAGTCGCCATGCCATCCCTGAGTCTTTCGCTGCTGGCATATCTCGGCGCCGCCATTGCGGAGATCGCGGGCTGCTTCGCATTCTGGGCGTGGCTGCGCCTGGATCGCAGCGTCTGGTGGTTGTTGCCCGGGCTGGTCAGCCTGGCTGCTTTCGCGTATTTGCTCACCCGCGTGGACGTTCCCCTGGCAGGCCGCGCCTACGCGGCCTACGGAGGCATCTACATCGCTGCGTCTCTGGTATGGCTGTGGGCAGTTGAAGGCAGGGCGCCGGACAGATGGGACGTGCTCGGCGCATCAATCTGCCTCGTCGGAGCGGCGGTCATCCTGTTCGCGCCGCGGCCTGGCGTGGATGGCGGTTGAGTCGGTCTTACCAATCAGCGGTCATTCACCGAGGCCGCAATTCATCTCTGCCGTTGGCGGCAGCCGGCCAATAGGAGTCCTTGGTCTGCCAAAGCATTACATCGCGCCTTAGCCTTTGTTCTGATATTCCGCGATGAGTTCAGGCCATTGTTCATTCGGCGGCGTAGTCTCGAAGCTGTAGGCAGCACCAGTTCTTGCCCATGGGAGCCCTTCATTTGTGAAAAACTCAATGAACGGAACAAATGCCTGAGCATCTTCCATCATCGTAGCTCGGACATTTACGAGCGCTTCTTCGCCTTCAGGGTGAGTAAACAACCAGCTCTTACATCGAGGACAAAAGAAGTGTCTCGTGCCTTGCTGCAGTCCCCCGAGGACTGGTTCTCCTAACGTTACCTTGAACGCGTCTCGGGGATAGATCTCAGTTAGTGAATATGCGCTGGATGTCATGCGCTGACACCCCCTACAGTGACAGGCCGCTGTTAGAATTGGAGATGTGTTGACTTCAAACTGCAGCTCGCCGCATCGGCACTGACCAGCTCTGACTTGTGTCATCAAATTAATCCCCGCAGGTGTTCTGAGCCCAGATTATTGCTGCGAAGAACTAGAGTGCCACGAACTTTCATCTGTGGCTGCCGATGGCTGCCGTACGTTCGTCGGGGTAAGCGAAGGTCGCCTTTGGGTCGATCTCGCCCATCAAGCCATCAATTGCCCCAATGTCCGTTCGGCGAGCGCCTTCCGGACGCCCGCCGCGCGGAAAGTCGATCATACTTCGGTCTGCTCGGCGAGATCGAGAGCGTCATCCACCTCGATGCCGAGGTATCGGATGGTGCTTTCCATGCTGGCGTGCCCGAGCAGAAGCTGCACCGCGCGGAGGTTCTTTGTGCGTCGGTAGATCAATGAAGCCTTGGTTCTCCGTATCGAATGGGTACCATAGGTCGAAGGATCCAGCCCGATTAGCTTGATCCACGAGGCAACGATCCGCGCATACTGTCGCGTAGAAACATGTGGAGACGCGGGCAGGTGGCTCGGGAAAAGGAAGTCTCCTGGGCCCAGCGAAGCTTCCGCGATTCACTTCTCCAGAGATGCCTGGGTCTGGTCGGTAATCTCGAATTGAACCGGTCGAAGCGTCTTCTGCTGAATAATCCTCGCCCGGGACTGGACAATGCAGCCGTGAGCCACGTCGTCGACCTTCAGCCGAACCAAATCACAACCGCGAAGTTTGCTATCGATCGCAAGGTTGAACATAGCCAGGTCCCGGCCGTTTGCCTTCATCTGCAGATGGATCCGGATCGACCAGACTTCCTGGGGTCGGAGAGGAGGTTTCGGGCCTACGATCTTGCCCTTGTTCCAAGGGCCACGAGGTGGCTAGTACTCGATGAGAGCGTACATGAGCAGATCCTTTGCTTTGGGGGACCTGGATCACTACTCCACTTTCGAGATCATCGGAAGGTTCCGCCGAAGTGTAGAGGGAACACCTGGACGATGCGCGTTCCCACGTTGACGGTCGCCGCGCTGCTGCAGGCGATCGCCGCTAACGCCGACTCGGATCATTGGATTAGAATCTGAGCCATGATCGACTGGTCTACATGTCCTGCCGCCGAGCGCGATCCTCAAGTGGTCAGCGGGGCCTGGGTGTTCCGGGGTACCCGAGTGCCGATCGCTGCCCTCTTTGAGAATCTTGAGGACGGAGCGGATATATCAGACTTTCTGAACTGGTTTCCGGGCGTTCAGCAGGATCAAGCGAGAGAGGTGCTTGAGCATGCCGCGCGGAGTGCCAAAGCAACTGCGTAAGAGCTGGTGCTCATACTTTTTGACCAAGGGACTCCCGTGCCTCTGAGGCACCAGCTCAAGCATTCAGTCGAAACCGCATTCGAACGCAGTTGGTCAACGCTTGCGAACGGCGATCTTCTAGCAGTGGCGGAGCACGAAGGCTTCGAAGTCCTAGTCACCACTGACGGCAATCTACGCTACCAGCAAGACCTGTCCAGCCGCAGCATTGCGATCGTGGTTCTCACAACCCCGAGTTGGCCCAGAATCAAGCAGTCGTTGCCATCGGTAATCAGTGCAATCGATCAGGCGGCACCAGGTAGCTACACCGAGGTTAAGATCCCCTGAAGCTCTCCAGCGATGCGGGTCGGCCTGCTTCCGGGCGTTTGGTCGGATTGGCACCGGATACCAAGAAGCGGACGTGCGGATGGAACGATTCCGCGAAATCGTCGAGCCTCCGACCCCGTAGGGCCAGAGCGGCGCCAGGTGCCAAAGAGCGGCCGCTCGATTGTGACCCCAAGTTGACCGACCGACTTGGTCCCGCTCCCGGTCATCGGCCTCAAGCAGTTGATCCCTCTCGCCTTCGTCATGTGACTAGAAACTGGCTTCATTTTCTCGTTCAATGTCCCCCACTGGGGAGTGAGGTCAGGCATGAGCTGCCGGGAAGAGATACTGATCGCCGCGCGCACGATATCTCGACGTTCCGATGAATTCTCCATTGAGGAGGTGATCGGGGAGCTCCGGAGACGCGGCTCTCACTACAGCGAGTCAACCATACGGACTCACGTTGCTTCACGCATGTGCAGCAACGCGCCGGACAATCACGCGACGACGTACAACGACCTCGTGAGAGTGTCCACTGGATGCTATCGGCTGGTGAAAGAAAGATAAGATGAGCAATCCGGCGACCTGGAAAGGAGTTCTCGCACGATATGACTCATGCCCATCAGACGTGAGAAAGTATTTCGGCGACCTTCCGGCACTGATCAAGGATTTTCCTTGGGAGGTCTCAATCAGTTACCAATTCGGACGGGTAGAGCTGGCACACCACATGGCCCTCTACTGCGGAGTCGTTAAGCTCCACAGGGTTGACGCAACGCTGGCCCGAACTGCTGTAGAGCGCCGCCACATAACACGCGACGGATTCAAGGCCCTATTCGAGACCATTTACGGGAAGCCGCTCACGAAGGCGATTTCTGGTCGATTAGCCGAGGCTGCTGCGATTCGGGACCGGGTTCTTCATGGAAAGAGCACAACTCCTAAGGATCTGCGGAAAGCCGTCGTGGACGTTCTGGATTATGCGAACGGCTTTAATGACTTCGTCTATGGATTAGCCGGTCTGCGTCCATTCGGCCAGCTGAAGGGCTTCAAGGGACGGGCAGCGTCCCTTGAGAAGTCGACCAGCCGGTGGGTCCTCAGAGGCGTGGGCTTCGATGGCTTTTAGGATGGCGAGTAGGCGGCATTTTCCTGAAGGACAACGACCATGATCGCCACCGAACGAAGGGGCCGCCGGTAGCTCGCAGATCCGAGCTGCGGCCCAGTAGAGAAGCAGCGAAACGCTGAAAATGGTGTCCGTGCTGGAGTTCTTTCTTCCGGGGGACTACGAGAATCCGCTCACTCCCAGCGGCCGAGGCCGGACCATCGCGGCGTTCCACCTCGCTCAAGGAGATGCCGACACCTTATCGAAGACGATCGAGATGCGGCGCGACGTGCTCACCCGGCTCATGAGTTCGTCTGCTGTGAACTATTGGCTAAACGCGAAGAATTGGCTGGAGAAGAATCGTACCGTCGATAAGGTCCAGCTACTGGTGCTTACGAGCAAGGGTCTGACTACGTGCCGCAACAGCCTTGCGGGCGGAGCTGACGTGCCAACGACGAAGGAGCTTGTAGCCCTGTGGCGGGATCGTATGAAGAACGGAGGGCCAGGGTATGAGAGGGTCGTATTTCAACAGTTGTACGACGAGCCACCGAGACCCACCGATGATGGCACGTGAGCGACGCAGGCGTTGATCGTTCAAGGGTACAGCTGGCATAGCGACGTTTTAGGAATCGGCACGACGTGCCAAGAAGCGGTCAGTCCGGGACGACTTCCACTTGATTCGAAATCTGCAGCCGGTTGCGCGGCTAACGATCGAAGCGGTACGCCATCTCTATCCTCTCCAAGACGTGCTTTGTCGACGGAGCATTCATCCTCGATTGAATGCGTTCTATAAGCGCCGCCGTCTCCTGATCAGCGAAGGGTGCGTCCCTCCGAGCCTCATCATCATGTGAAAGTTCTTTGAAGTACCGCAATTCCGAGTCCGGGTCTTCGTAAGGGCCTACCTTCCCGACAATCAGGTTGGCTCGTATAAGGTGGCCAGTTCTTTCTTCGAAGAGCGCGGGCCCTTTGGGAAACGCCATAATTGCCTCTACGACTTCCTGCACGGTTCCGCCAGCGACGTACCTATCGAAAACGTCGGGCAACCGTTCTTTCAAAACCACGAGAGTCGAGAACAGAAATGGGAAGATATGTACGTTTTCGGCAGTGATTGACATGGCGACCGCAAGTCGGGACACGCACTGTTCCTGCGCTCGTAGACTGAGTTCAAACACGTCAAAGAGTTCGGCAAACATCTCTTGGAGGTTGCCGAAGTCGAATTGCAATTCGCTATATTTCTGACGCTGCTCAAATCGATCCCTCAGCTGATACCTGTCGAACAGGGCGGCGGTGAAGCGCTTCGTATCCGGCTGCGGAATCTTGAACTCTAAGTCGATGAACCGTCGCAAATATTCGTCTGAATCGAGACCTGCTCCATAGATGGATCTCAGGCTCACTCCGAGCTGTTTTCGGTCCACAGATAGCACAAATACGACGTTCTTGACGTTAAAGAGGTGCTTGATGTGCTCAAGCACTTCAACTGCGAACGATGGGCGGCAGCGATCCAATTCGTCCACGAAGACTATCAGCGACTCGTCCTTGCCATCTGAGCGAGAGACTTCCTCAACCAAGGACGTAAGTAGCGAGTGGAAGCGTTCAATGACGGCCTTCTCTGCGGTGTACTCATCAATCGCATCGGTAATCGCGATCTCACTAAACTCGCCCGCCGCTGCAGCGACTTCGTTCCCTATCTCCTCCTCGGCCTTCTGAACGTCAATGAGACCGGCCGTTAGTAGTCGCCCCGCTATTGGCAAGCTTCTTCTCGCAAGATAGGTGCTGATCTTCTTCAGCTTTTCAATGCTGGCAGCCCCTTTCGGCGCACGCGACTGCAGCGCTTGTTGAATTTCTCCAACAAATGCAACCAGTGGATCGGCGGCGAAGTCGTTGGTCCAAGCATTCAGCAGCACCGTGGTTCTGTGCCGGGCAGCCACCACGCTTCTGAGCATTCGGATGAACGTTGTCTTGCCAGTACCCCAAGGCGAGTTTATTGCCAAGACGAATGGACCAGATACCCCGTCCAGGAAGTTGGCGACAGACTCGACGGAATCCTTACGACTGAGTCGGTCGTTCTGGAATGGATCAGAATCTGGAACGTCAATTTCGGCGAGTCGATAGTGCATCTGAAAGAGTTGCGACCTCCGGAATCGCGGCGTAGGCGGCGATACTGGTGTATAAATATACATGCCACGCGAGTTCGTGCAAGGTATCCGGTGCCGCTGCACTGAAGGGCTCTGCGATCTAGATCAGGCGTAACGGACAACGCCCGAAGCAGCGGATGATCTGCTCGTCTACGTACAGACCGATTACACTCGCCCGCCCGTTCAATGCGAAGTTCGCAGGAGAACCTCGGTGTCCGAAACCAAGAACGACGATCCCTCAGCCTGCGCCAAACGGTGGACCTTCAGGGACTGCTGGTTCGGGATCGGATATCGATTCCGCACTCGATCGGATGGGGCCAACGGTGCACCCTTATGGTTGCTGATGCAGCTTTCGTAGAGTGCCGGTTTGATCACCGATAGAATCGTCTGGACGCCTTGCATGAATTGGTTGAGAGAACACAACCAGCCATTACGGTGAACTGATGCCTAACGATATCCAAGGCCGCTGGATAGAGTTCAGAGCTCTATGCGAGCGTCTTGCAGAAGTGGCGCAGTGTAAGCCCGCTGAGATCTTCGAGCAGAGTGTGTCAGAATTCGGCGACCTCCATGATCTGCTGAATTATCGAACTGAGGCATTTCCGGCGAAGGCAGTAGCACGAGCTAGATACGCTGAGGATCTACCGGACCTTCTTCGGGTCAGCTGCCTATTCAACTCCATCACTTTTTTTCAGCCCCCGGGACAACCACACTCATTCAAGATGTCGGTCCTTGATCCAGAATTCCAGGCGCGAGCCAACATCGAGGCTGGTATGGTCGCGGAAGAAATAGAGGACGGTGGGAGGTGGGACGCTGCGCTAGTGACCGGTTGGCATAACAGCATGTCCAGCTGGGTTGCCGACTCGAGCGATTTAATGCGTTCCGGAAGGCTGCTGCCGCTTCCACACAGAGGAATTCTCCTAACAGCGCCGGGACAAGAGCACGAGGGGATTGGGGGCTTGGTGTACGCCTCGCCTTTCGGAAGTTATTTTGACTGGGTCGTCGGCCCTCTCCTAGATGAAGAAGTCAACGGCAGAATATGGACACGCTTCCCAGGAGATCCCCGCGGCGAGATTGAGCTCACATTGCCATTTCTACGTGGAATTCCGCTCTCCGATCTGAACAAGCTTCTCGATGACGAGCATGATCTGCTCGCCGGATTGCGGATAGAACTCCGCGACTTGGCGCGGGGGATCGACCCGTTGCCTCCTGAGCAGCGTGCCGAATACGCACGAGACATGGTGCAGTCGCGCATCGACAAGATTGAACGTCGATTTCGTTCACTGTCACTTAAGCGACGCATTTATCTTCAGGGGATTACGCTTGGTGCTGTCACTGCAACGTACTGTTCAATCTCCATGGGTGCACTCGAACACGCCTTAACGGCTGGCGGTGCCGCCCTGGCTGCGGCTGGTAAGACCGAGGCGGACCACACTCTAAGTCTCGAAGAGCTACGAGACGACCCTTTGTATTTCCTTTGGAAAGTGACTGCACCCGACTGAATCTAACCGTTGATGCCGACGCTGCGTTTCCTCCGATTGCGGCATTTGGACTATCAGTTTCCAATGGCCGCTTGTTGGCACGAGCCGACCTAGCGTTTCCGCGGAAACGTTGTGAATCGGATCGTGAACCAGGATCCAGACCACAATGAAAAACGGCCCCGCTCGGGGCCGTTTTCCGTTTCGTTTCGCGGCCGGGCGGCCGCTCCTACAGGAGGGGTTACTCCCAGCTCAGGGCGCCGCCGGTCTGATACTCCGTCACGCGGGTCTCGAAGAAGTTCTTCTCCTTCTTCAGGTCCATGATCTCGCTCATCCACGGGAACGGGTTCTTCACGCCGGGGAACTGTTCGGACAGGCCGATCTGCGCCAGCCGCCGGTTGGCGATGAACTGCAGGTACTCGGCCATCATGTTGGCGTTCATGCCGAGCACGCCGCGGGGCATGGTGTCGCGGGCGTACTCGATCTCGAGCTGGGTGCCTTCCAGGATCATGCGGCGCGCGAGATTCTGCATCTCGTCGTCCCACAGATGGGGATTCTCCATCTTGATCTGGTTGATCACGTCGATGCCGAAGTTCACGTGCATCGACTCGTCGCGCAGGATGTACTGGAACTGCTCCGAGGTGCCGGTCATCTTGTTGCGGCGGCCCATGGAGAGGATCTGGGTGAAGCCGCAGTAGAAGAACACCCCTTCCAGCACGCAGTAGTAGGCGATGAGGTTGCGCAGCAGCGCCCGGTCGGTCTCCGGGGTGCCGGTGGTGAAGGATGGGTCCGAGATCTCCTTGGTGTACTCGAGGCCCCAGGACGCCTTGCGCGCCACCGACGGCACCTCGTGGTACATGTTGAAGATCTCGCCTTCGTCCATGCCGAGAGACTCGATCACGTACTGATAGGCGTGGGTGTGGATGGCTTCCTCGAAGGCCTGGCGCAGGATGTACTGGCGGCACTCCGGATTGGTGATGAGCCGGTAGATGGCCAGCACCAGGTTGTTCGCCACCAGCGAGTCGGCGGTGGAGAAGAAGCCGAGGCTGCGCTTCACGATCAGCCGCTCGTCCTGGGTGAGTCCGTCCTCGGACTTCCACAGGGCGATGTCGGCGTTCATGTTCACTTCCTGGGGCATCCAGTGGTTGGCGCAGCCGTCCAGGTATTTCTGCCAGGCCCAGTCGTACTTGAAGGGCACGAGCTGGTTGAGGTCGGCGCGGCAGTTGATCATGCGCTTCTGATCGACGGTCACGCGCTGGTACTCCTCGGCGTTCTCCTCGCCGGCCATCGGCGCGTCGAGGTGCGCGAGCACTTCCTCGGCCTGCTGCATCACCTCGTCCTTGGTCGCGTTGGCGGTGACGGCGGGCTCGGGGACGTGGATCGGCTTGTCGAAGGCGGATTCGACAGGATCCGACTCCGGCTCGATGCGGGAGGCTTCTCCGGAAGCCGATCTCTGGGCCAGTTCTTCACGGGCCGCTTCCACCGCGGCGTCGGCCAGGGTGGTGTCCGCGGGCGCGGGTTCCGCTGCGGGTGCAGCGGCCGTGTCAGGTTCCGGCACGGGCTCGGCGGCCGGGCGTCGGGCTTCGGCCTGCTCGGCTTTCCTGTTGGGGGATTCTTCTTCTTCGTAGTCGTCCCAGCTCAGCATTGTTCGCTCCTTGAATCTCGTTGGGTCTCCAGACCTCGAATCGCGGTCTGGAGACCGCTCCTACAACAGTGTGTTCGCCAGTCGTCCTTGCCTTACTGGCAGGCCTCGCAGTCCGGGTCGTCGATGGAGCAGGCGAGCGGCACGTCGGCCGGCTTGCTCTCGGCGCTGGCGCCGCTCTCGGCGGCGGACGAGGGTGCCGGGCTGCCGCCGGCGGACACGGCGTTCAGCTTGCCGCGGTCGACGGTGGACTTCTCGGTGCTGGTGGCGCCGAGGGCCCGCAGGTAGTAGGTGGTCTTGAGTCCCCGCAGCCAGGCCATGCGGTAGGTCACGTCCAGCTTCTTACCGTTGGCGCCGGCGATGTAGAGGTTCAGGGACTGAGCCTGGTCGATCCACTTCTGCCGGCGGCTCGCGGACTCCACCAGCCAGCGCGGCTCCACCTCGAAGGCAGTGGCGTACAGGTGCTTCAGCTCCTCGGGTACGCGGTCGATGTTCTTCAGGCTGCCGTCGTAGTACTTCAGGTCGTTGACCATCACCTTGTCCCACAGGTCGAGGCGCTTCAGGTCCTGGACCATGAACGGGTTCACCACGGTGAACTCGCCGGACAGGTTCGATTTCACGTACAGGTTCTGATACGTGGGCTCGATGGACTGCGACACCCCGGTGATGTTGGCGATGGTGGCCGTCGGCGCGATCGCCATCACGTTGGAGTTGCGCATGCCGTTGATCTGCACCTTGGAGCGCAGCTTGTCCCAGTCGAGGCTGGTGGAGGTGTCGACGTCCAGGAACGGCTCGCTGGTCTTCTCCGAGGTGCCGCGCTCCTGCTTCAGCAGCTTGAGCGAGTCGATGGGCAGAATGCCCCGGCTCCACAGCGACCCGGAGAAGGAGGGGTAGGAGCCGCGCTCCTTGGCCAGCTTCGACGACGAGTCGATGGCGAAGTAGCTGATCGCTTCCATGGAGCGGTCGGCGAAAGCCACGGCTTCTTCGCTGCCGTAGGCGATGCGCTGGCGGTACAGGGCGTCCTGGAAGCCCATGATGCCCAGGCCCACCGGCCGGTGCTTCATGTTCGAGTTGCGCGCCTGGGGCACCGAGTAGTAGTTGATGTCGATCACGTTGTCGAGCATGCGCACCGCGGTCTTCACCGTCTTCTTGAGCTTCTTGATGTCGAACTCGCCGTCGACGATGTGCGCGGCCAGGTTGATCGAGCCCAGGTTGCACACCGCCACTTCCTCCTTGGAGGTGTTCAGCGTGATCTCCGTGCACAGGTTCGAGCTGTGCACCACGCCGGCGTGCTGCTGGGGCGAGCGGACGTTGCAGGCGTCCTTGAAGGTGATCCAGGGATGCCCGGTCTCGAACAGCATGGAGAGCATCTTGCGCCACAGATCCTGGGCGCGGACCCGCTTGAACAGCGTCATCTCGCCGGTGCGGGTGAGCTCTTCGTACTCCTCGTAGCGCTTCTCGAAGTTGCGGCCGTACAGGTCGTGCAGGTCCGGCACTTCGTTCGGCGAGAACAGCGTCCACTCGGCGTCGTCGAACACCCGCTTCATGAACAGGTCCGGAATCCAGTTGGCCGTGTTCATGTCGTGGGTGCGGCGGCGGTCGTCGCCGGTGTTCTTCCTGAGCTCCAGGAACTCCTCGATGTCGAGGTGCCAGGTCTCGAGGTAGGAGCACACCGCGCCCTTGCGCTTGCCGCCCTGATTCACGGCCACGGCGGTGTCGTTCACCACCTTCAGGAACGGCACCACGCCCTGGCTCTTGCCGTTGGTGCCCTTGATGTAGGAGCCGAGCGCGCGCACCGGGGTCCAGTCGTTGCCGAGGCCGCCGGCCCACTTGGAGAGCAGGGCGTTGTCGCGGATGGCGCTGTAGATGCCGTCCAGGTCGTCGGGCACCGTGGTGAGGAAGCACGACGACAGCTGCTGGCGCAGGGTGCCGGAGTTGAACAGCGTCGGCGTCGACGACATGTAATCGAACGAGCTCATCAGGTCGTAGAACTCGATGGCCCGGGCGTTGGGGTTGTCTTCCTGGCCGGCCAGGCCCATGGCCACCCGCATGAAGAACACCTGGGGCAGCTCGAAGCGGGTCTCGTCGCTGTGGATGAAGTAGCGGTCGTACAGGGTCTGCAGGCCGAGGTAGGTGAAGTTGAAGTCGCGCTCGGGCTTGAGCGCGGCGCCCAGCTCGTCGAGGTCGAAGGCGTTCAGCTCGGGCGCGAGCAGCTCCAGCTCGATGCCGCGCTTGATGAAGGCTTTGAACGCCTCGGCGTAGACCTTCTCCATGTCGGACTGGGCGGCGCGGAAATCGCTGTCGGCGTTCACGCCGAGGAACTCGAAGGCCTCGTGGCGCAGCTCGTCCAGCAGCAGGCGGGCGGTGACGTAGGTGTAGTTCGGGTCTTCCTCCACCAGGGTGCGCGCGCAGATCAACAATGCCGTCGACACGTCGCTCTCGGAGATGCCGTCGTACATGTTGTTCATGGCCTCGCCGATGATCCGCTCCGGCTCCACGTCGGAGAGGCCGGCGCAGGCTTCTTCCACCAGGGTGCGGATGCGGGCGACGTCGAGGGGCTTCTTCGTGCCGTCCTTCAGCTCCACCTGAATGGTCACTTCCGGCTCGGCGGCTTCGGCGGCCTGCTTGGCCCGGGCTTCCTTGCGCAGCCGGGCGCGCTCCTCGCGGTAGAGCACGTAGTCGCGGGCCACCTTGTGCTCGCCCGAGCGCATCAGCGCCAGCTCCACCTGGTCCTGGATGTCCTCGATGTGGATGGTGCCGCCGGACGGGAAGCGGCGCTTGAAGGTGGCGCTGACCTGCTCGGTGAGCTCGGTCACCAGCTCGCGGATGCGCGGCGACGCCGCGGCGGTGCCGCCTTCCACGGCCAGGAACGCCTTGGTCATGGCCACCGCGATCTTGTCGTCGGTGTAGGGCACCACGGTGCCGTTGCGCTTGATCACCTTCACCTGCCCCGGCGCGGTGGCGGCGATGGATGGCGACAGCGGCGGGGTCGGCGGCGTGCGCTCTGCGGCGGGTGCCTGCTCGTCCGTGTGCTCGCTGTGGGTGGTCTCCGAAATGTCCGTCTGCATGATGTCCGTGTGCCCCTTGTATTCCTGCTGGTTCCTGCTCTCGCCCCAACACTAGATGTTGTGGTTCGCGATTCCGCGCCGGAATCGGTCTTGCCCCCTCCGCGCGGCCACTCCCGCTGCCGGCGGCGGTGCCGCCGGCGCCTCCTGGCCGGGAAACTTCCTCGTCCCTGTCGCTGCTGGGCCCTCGGGCCCCTGCGCCGTTCCGGATTCCGCGCCGGTGGCGCGGCCGGGTCCCCCCTCAGGGCCCGGCGGTGCCCGCTGCCGCGCCTGCCCACGGGCCGCAAACCCGCACCACGCCTGGGCTCTGGGCCAGGGTCGCGGATTCGGGCTGTCGGCTGATGTGATGCAAGGTCGCGACGATCCGGGTGAATCGGTCCGGCGATGTCGAAGGTGGAGTTCCCTCGTCCGAATTCGTCAAGAAATGGGCTTTATAGGGCCGCTCAATCGCCAACAATCGCAAGATGTTGGGTTCGTTTCTCGACGACACACAAGATACTGCGGTGCCTGGGTGAATGCAACCGCGAAACCGGTGGAAAACCTGTGGGCATCCCGGGGAAGCCCGGTGGACGCCCTGTCGAGAGCCTGTGGATAACTCGCCGGCGCCGCCATGAGCGCCGCGGCGGGCCGGATGCATGCTTCCGCCAACCCCTATATATTGTGTTGCGCCGAAACGGCGGCGGCAACCGGTTCCCGCCGGCGCCGCCGTCGGCGCGACCGTCATCTGCTGCACCGGGGAGGGAGTATGGGCCGTATCATGGCCATCGACCAGGGCACGTCCAGCTCGCGGGCCATCATCTTCGATCTCGACGGGGCCGTGCTCGGGGTCGGTCAGGAACCCTTCGACATGGCGTTCCCGAAGAGCGGCTGGGTGGAGCAGGCCCCCGAGGTGCTGTGGCAGACCACCCTGGCGGCCGGGCGCGCCGCCCTCGCGGCGGCCGGCATGGCGGCGGCCGACGTCGACGCCATCGGCATCACCAATCAGCGCGAGACCACCCTGGTGTGGGACCGCGCGACCGGCGAGTGCGTGCACCCGGCCATCGTCTGGCAGGACCGCCGCACCGCCGGCCGCTGCGAGGCCATGCGCGCGGACGGGCTGGAAGGCCTGGTGGCCCGCACCACGGGTCTGGTCATCGACCCGTATTTCTCCGGCACCAAGCTCGCCTGGCTGCTCGACGAGGTGGCCGGCGTGCGCGCCCGGGCCGAGCGCGGCGAGCTCGCCTTCGGCACCGTCGACAGCTTCCTCGTCTGGCGGCTCACCGGCGGGGCCGTGCACGCCACCGACGCCACCAATGCCTCGCGCACCATGCTCTTCGACATCGGCCGCCAGGCCTGGTGCGACGAGCTCGCCGAGTATCTCGGCGTGCCCCGGAGCCTGCTGCCGGAGGTGCGCGACAGCGCCGGCGCGTTCGGGGTGGCGCGGGCCGAGTGGTTCGGCGCGGAGATTCCGGTGTTCGGCGTGGCCGGCGATCAGCAGGCCGCCCTGGTCGGCCAGGCCTGCTTCGAGCCGGGCATGAGCAAGAGCACCTACGGCACCGGCTGCTTCGCCATGACCAATACCGGCGACAAGCAGCTCACCTCCCATCATCAGCTCCTCACCACGGTCGCCTACCGGGTGGCGGGGCGCACCACCTATGCCTCGGAAGGCAGCATCTTCTCGGCCGGGGTGGCGGTGAAGTGGCTGCGCGACAAGCTCGGCATCATCGACTCGGCGGCGGACACCGAAGCCTGTGCCGAGCGCTGCCGGGGCGATACCGGCGGGGTGTACGTGGTGCCGGCGTTCACCGGCCTCGGCGCGCCCCACTGGAATCCGGAGGCCCGCGGCACGGTGGTGGGACTGACCCTGGACACCAGCCGCGATCAGCTCGTCACCGCCACCCTGGCGAGCGTGGCCTATCAGACCGAGGAGCTGATCACCGCCATGGCCGCCGACGGCGCGCCGGTGGCGCGGCTGCGGGTCGACGGCGGCATGGTGGTGAACGACTGGCTGTGTCAGTTCCTCGCCGACGTCATCAGCGCGCCGGTGGAGCGGCCGCGCATCACCGAGACCACGGCCCTCGGCGCGGCGACCCTCGCGGCGCTCGGCGCCGGGCTGGTGGGGAGCCTGGAAGACGCCGGGCGGCTGTGGCACCTGGAGCGTGAGTTCCGCCCGCAGATGCGGGAGGTCACCCGCCAGCGGCTGCTCGCCGGCTGGAGCCGGGCCGTGGCGCGGGCGCTGTAACTGCCTGACCACCGGCGATTTTTGGGATTTCCTGCCCACTGAACCATCACATCTTTGTTACAACGAGACACCTGTTCGTGAACCCGGTCACGATGCCGTGCCGATAGAATGCGACTTGGATCTCACAGAGCGCCCGAGTTGCCCCCAGTCGACGAATTGCTGAGCCTGAAGCCTGCGAAGACCGCGCTGATCCTCGCAGCCGTCGCCGCGTATGGGGTGGCCTGCGTGCTCATGGCACAGCCGGTGGGTACCGAAGCCGTGAACGAGCTGTACGTGTTTCTCGCTGCCTGGGTGCTCGGCATCGGCGTGCTGCTGGTGATCGACCGGCCGGTGACCCGCTTCGGCGACGGTGGTCTGACCCTGGTGAAGGCGCTGT
This sequence comes from Phaeophila floridearum, assembly GCA_036784835.1. Taxonomy (NCBI): domain Eukaryota; kingdom Viridiplantae; phylum Chlorophyta; class Ulvophyceae; order Ulvales; family Phaeophilaceae; genus Phaeophila; species Phaeophila floridearum. The sequence goes on from JAYMFU010060995.1 coordinate 35,158, forward strand.
GGCTGAACGCGGGCGTGGTGGTGTCGTCCCTCTATGTGGCCGCCGAACTGCGTCTGCTGCTGCTCACGGTGCCGCTGTTCGGGGTGCTCTATGCCGCCCTCCATCTCACCCGCAAGCAGGTCGCCCTGGTGGCGGCCCTCACCTGGCTGGGCTATCTGCTCGGCGCCGGCGCCCTGGTGGGCGCGGGCGGCGCGGCGTTCACCGACGAGGGCCGGCTGGTCCTGGCGTTCACCCTGATGCTGGCCGCCATGTACTTCATGGCGAGCGAGGTCACGGCGCTGCGCCGCGCCTTCGAACGGCGCCGGCTGCGCCTCGATGCGGCCATGCAGAAGCTGGCCGATCTGGCGATGCGCGACGACCTCACCGGGCTGTACAACCGCCGCTACATCATGGAGGTGCTGGCCCGGCAGAAGGCCCTGGCCGATCGCGGCCACGTGGGCTTCACCCTGTGCTACTGCGACCTCGATCATTTCAAGCGGGTGAACGACCGTTTCGGCCACCAGCGCGGCGACGACGTGCTGCGCGAGTTCGGCGATCTCGCCGGTCAGGCGGTGCGGTCGGTGGACTTCGTCGCCCGCTTCGGCGGCGAGGAGTTCGTGCTGGTGCTGGTGGACGCCGACGCCGAGGAGGCGCGGCGGGTGGCCGAGCGGCTGGGGGAGCAGACCCGCGGCCTCAAGGTCGACCCCCAGCATCCGGATTACCGGCTGTCGGTGTCCGTGGGCATCGCCGAATTCCGTCCCGGCGAGACCATCGAGGATGTGATCCAGCGCGCAGATCGCGCGCTCTACCGGGCCAAATCCTCGGGACGAGACCTGGTCGTCGTCGGCTGAGTGGCGTCTTCGTGACCTGACGGGCCGTCATGGTTTAATGTCGAGCTATCGCAGAAGGACGCTGCTCGCTTGAATCGGCGACGTCACACCAGGCAGCCCATTTCGTTGTCGGCACTCGTGCACCCGACCCAGGGACGGTCCTGGTTGTGCGCGGTGCGCGACTTCTGTGAGCAGGGCATGCTGCTCACCGGCGCCGGGGCATCCCGGTCGCTGACGGCCACCGGCGCCGACGCCAAGCCCGGCGACGCCATCGCCGTGCATTTCTCCGTGCCCACACCCAACGGGCAGGCCCACTTCCGCACCCAGGCCACCATCGCGCGGCTGCTCGAGAGCGGCAACGGCATCGGCGTGATGTTCGACCAGGGCATGCCGCGCAACGCCTTCGACGCGCTGATCGAGTACGGCGTGGCGTCGGGCCTGATGGCCCGGGACACCCCGGCCGGCACGGAAGAAGACGACCAGCAGGGGCCGGCGCAGCCGAAGCAGGCCGAGCCCAGCCGCGCCGGCAAGGGCAAGAAGGCGGGCCGGGACGCGGCCGCCGGCGCCGATGGCGCTGGCGGAGCCGCCGAGGAAGAAGGTGCCCGCAGCGAATCGGAGAAGGCCGGGGCGGAGATTCCGGCCCAGCTGCTGCGCGACCGCCGGCTCTCGGAGTATCAGGCCGAGCAGGTCCGCACCAAGGTACGCGGCGTGCTCGATCGTGCGCTGAAGCGCATCTTCGATCAGTTCTTCGAGATCGCCCAGCCGGAGCTGCTGGTGAGTGCCCGCGACGCCGGCACCAACGCCGTGCAGATGATGTACTTCGAGGGCCTGGATCAGCTCGAGAAGAACCAGGACCGCGTGCGCAAGACGTTCAGCCAGGAAGTGCTGCGCCAGGTCGATGAGGTCACCGAGCTCGAGGAGGTGCTGGAGAAGCGCCGCCGCCGGGAAACCGGCGACTCGAAGAAGCTGGAGCTGGTCGATACCGAGCAGTTCGAGGCCTGGCTCGGCGTCGCCGAAATCATCTCCAAGGCGGAGAGCCGCTACTCGGAGCAGCTCCTCGACCTGCGCGCGCAGCTCGGCCTGGTCGCGAAGCCCTGGACCCACAAGGACGCCATTCCGGTGGGCCCGGCGGTGCTGTGCTGGGCCTTCGACGACGCCCTGCGCGAGCTCGACCTGCGCCGCCAGGTGCGCCAGGACATCCTGCGCTACTTCGAGAAAGTGCTGGTGCCGATGCTGTCGAACATCTACACCGCACTGACGCAGATCTTCGAATCCAGCGGCGCGTTCCCGAGCACCACGGAAATCCGCGAGAGCCTGGCGCGCTCGGCGATCCGCCGCACGCCCTCGGGCGTGCGGGTGGAGCCTGAGGCCTACCAGAACATGGACACGGCGGTGCGTGAGGCCGCCATGGCCGCCGACAGCTTCGGCGGCTCCATGACGCGGCCGGACTACAACCCGTTCGCACCGCAGAAGGCGCGGCCCGTGGAGGCGTACTCCACGGCCCGCAACCTGCTGAACCTGAGCCGCCGCACGCGCTCGCTGCGCGGCCAGCCGGCGGACGAGCTGCTGGCGCCGCCGGATGCGGCGGACGATCAGACCTTCCGCAGCACGGACATTCTCGACGCGCTGGGCGAGATCGAGTCGGAGCTGGGCGATGCGCCGCTCACCGATCAGCGCCTGAAGCCGCGGCTGATCGAGATCCTCAAGCACCGGCACGGCGACCGGAAGGGCTTCCGTGAGGAAGACTACGACACCCTCGACGTGATGGAGAGCCTGGTTCACTCCATCGAAAACGACAGCTATCTGACCCAGGGCATCCGCGAGTGGGTGCGGCGCCTGGAGATCACCCTGAACAAGCTCGCCGCGCGCGATCCGGAGTTTCTGCGCCACGAGTCGGACCGGCCCCACGACGCGGTGCTGATGCTCAACCAGCTCGCCCGCCTCGGCAACGCCCAGGACGTGCGCGACGGCATCGACCGCGAGATCGGCCGCCGGGTGGACGAGCTGCTGCAGAAGGTGATCAAGGACTACGACACCAACCCGGAGGTGTTCTCCGAGGTGGTCGACGAGCTGAACCCGCTGGTGGACCGCCAGGTGCGCACCTATCGCGGCAACGTCGAGCGCACGGTGCGGGCCTCGGAAGGTCAGCAGAAACTGTCACGGGCGCGGCGCTCGGTGCTGCGCGAGATGGAAGAGCGCATCGGCGGCCGCGAGGTTCCGGAGCTGGTGCTGCGGCTGCTCAATCCCGGCTGGCGGAACCTGCTGGTTCACACCCACCTGCGGCGCGGCCCGGAATCGCACGAATGGCGCGACCAGCTCGGCCTGCTCGATCAGCTCATGGGGCAGCTCTGCGGCGACATCGAGCCGGGCTCGGCCGCGCACATGGAGCCGGAGAAGCTGCTCAAGCGCGTGGTGGAGGGGCTGAACAGCATCTCCTTCGATCCGAGCAAGCGCACGCCGCTGATCATGGCCCTGTCCGACGCCCTGGTGGGCGATACGGCCGGCAAGCGGGCGCCGGTGCGTTACGAAGAAATCCCCGGGGATGGCGTGGCCTACGCGCTCGGCCTGGAAGGCCTGCTGCAGGAGCTCGATCCGCAGATCGACGCCGACGACGAGTCGGTGCAGCACAGCTGGAACAAGGCGGTGGACCGGGCCCGGCGCATTCAGGTGGGCGAGTGGCTGGCCACCAGCGACCGCCAGGGCCGCCCGCTGATCCTGACCATCGCCTTCGTCGGCGACGAGGCCAGCGCCTTCGTGCTGGTGAACCGCAAGGGCGTCAAGATCAAGGAGCTGACCCTGCAGGAAATGGCCGAGGGCCTGCACCAGGGGCAGATCACCCTGCTGGACGATTTCGATCTGCCGCTCATGGAACGGGCCAGCCAGCGCATGCTGGAGAACATGCACAACCAGCTCGCCTACCAGGCGTCTCACGACGACCTGACCCAGCTCATGAACCGCAAGGAGTTCGAGCGTGAGGTGGAGCGGGCGATCCAGTCCGCCCGGGCCGGCGAAACGCAGCACGCCCTGCTGTACCTGGACCTCGACCAGTTCAAGATCGTCAACAACACCAGCGGCCACACCGCCGGCGACGAGTTGCTGAAGCTGATCGCCGACGCGCTGTCGAAGGCGCTCGCTCAGGAGGAAGCCAAGGTGGCCCGCCTCGGCGGCGACGAGTTCGGCATTCTCGCCGAGGACGTCGCCACCGCGCGCGGCCGCGAGCTCGCCGACGAGGTGCTCAGTGCGGTGCGCAACGAGCGCTTCGAGTGGGACGGGCGCATGTACACGCTGTCGGCCAGCATGGGCCTGGTGTTCATCGACCAGACCACCGAGAGCGTCGACAGCGCCATGCAGTACGCCGACGAGGCCTGCTATGCGGCCAAGGATGCCGGCCGCAACCGGGTGCAGGAGTACGAGCTCGGCGACAGCGTGATCCGCAACCGCCACGGCATCATGGAATGGGTGACCCAGCTCGACAAGGCGCTGGAAGAAGACCGGCTGCTGCTGAACTGCCAGCGCATCTCGCCGGTGGCCGCGGCGGCCGCCGACCGCTCGGACTCGCACTACGAGATCCTGCTCACCATGGTCGACGAGATGGGCGACACCATGCCGCCGGCGGACTTCATCCTGGCGGCCGAGACCTATCAGCGCATGACCGCCATCGACCGCTGGGTGATCGAGCGCTGCTTCAACTGGATGTCGGAGCATCGCAGCGAGCTCGACCACTTCGGCGGCTTCTCCATCAACGTGTCCGGCCACAGCGTCAACGACGAGACCTTCCCGGACTTCGTGCTCGACCAGTTCTCCCGCACCCAGGCGCCCACCAGCAAGGTGTGTTTCGAGATCACCGAGACGGCGGCCATCGCCAACCTGGACAACGCCCGGGAATTCATGAACCGCATGAAGATCATCGGCTGCCGTTTCTCCCTCGACGACTTCGGCACCGGCCTGTCGTCGTACTCCTACCTGCGCAACCTGCCGGTGGACTACGTGAAGATCGACGGCGTGTTCGTGAAGGACATCGTCGACAACCCCGGCGACTACGCCGTGGTGCGCTCGATCAACGAGATCGGCCACTACATGGGCAAGCAGACCATCGCCGAGTACGTGGAGAACGACGCCGTGCTCGAGCGCCTGCGCGAGATCGGCGTGGACTACGTGCAGGGTTATCACATCGACAAGCCCACCCGCCTCGAGCAACTCCGAATCTGACGGGGGTCGCGATCGGGAGCGGCCGCCGCGCGGATCGCTCCTACAGGATACACGCACCCCTGTAGGAGCGATCTCCCGATCGCGACCTCCCCTGCTTTTTCTAACGCGTTTTAAACTCGGCGACCCTGTGATAGCGTTGAGCGCCTTCGAGGGGAGTTGCCGTATCGATGAGCCGAGTGCAGGCCTGCGCGATCGACACCGCCATCACCACCGCCTTCCGCGACGACGGCGTGGTGTTCCTGCCCGGCGCGCTGGTGCCGGACACCCTGGCCCGGGCGCGCAGCGCCTACGACTGGAGCCTTGCGAACCCCGGCCCCGGCGCGTCGAAGCTGCCGTCCAAGGGCAGCGGCACCTTCTATCAGGACCTGGCGAATCCGCAGGCGCTCGAGCGCTACCGGCCGCTGGTCGCCGACACCGAGATCGCCGATCTGGTGGCGGGCCTGTTCGGCGGGGGCGCGGTCTGGTTCATGTACGAGCAGGTGTTCGCCAAGTCCGGCGGTCCGACCCGGCGCACGCCGTGGCATCAGGACGCGCCGTATCTGCCCGTGCGCGGCGACGACCTGGTGGTGCTGTGGATTTCCTTCGAGACGGTGCCGGCGGAGCAGGCGCTCGAGTTCGTGCGCGGCTCCCACCGCGGCACGGTCTACGACGGCTCGCGCTTCGATCCCGACGACGACACGGCCCCCATCTACGGCGACGGCAGCCTGCCACGGCTGCCGGACATCGAGGCGGCGCGCGACGCCTGGCCCATCGTGTCCTGGGCGAGCCGACCCGGTGACGTGATCGCCTTTCATCCCGCGGTGCTCCATGGCGGCGGCGCCACCACCGCCGAGACCAGCCGCCATACCCTGTCGCTGCGCTTCTTCGGCGCCGATGCGGTGGTGGCCGCGCGTCCCGGGGCCGCGCCGGTGGAGGATCGCGGCGCCGGCATCGACCCGGACGTACATCCGCTCACCCGTATGCGCCGCAAACCGGACGGCTCGCCGTTCCGCGATCCGGCGTTTCCCCAGCTTCGAGGCTAGCAGGCAGTCATGACCCAAGACGAAGCGCCCCCGCTCTCCACCGGCACGAAGATCTCCTACGGCATCGGCCAGGTGGCCGAGGGCCTGAAGAACACGGCCATGGCCACCTTCGTGCTGTTCTACTACAACCAGGTGCTGGGTCTGTCCGGCACCCTGGCCGGGCTCGCCCTGGGCATCGCCCTGGTGTTCGACGCCATGACCGACCCCATCGCCGGTTCGGTCTCGGACAACTTCACCTCCCGCATGGGGCGCCGGCATCCGTTCATTTATGCCGCCGCGCTGCCACTGGCGGTGGCGTTCTTCCTGATGTTCTTCCCGCCGGTGGACATGCTCGGCCAGTGGGGCCTGTTCGCCTGGCTCACCGTCACCGTGGTGCTCACCCGCGCCGCCATGACCCTGTTCCACGTGCCGCACATCGCGCTCGGCGCGGAGCTCAGCGACGACTACGAGGAGCGCACCACGGTGGTGAGCTTCCGCTATTTCTTCAGCACCCTCGGCAGTCTGCTGGTGTACATCCTGGGCTTCGGCCTGTTCTTTACCGAGGCCCGGGGCGGCCAGGTGGTGCCGGGCAACTATCCGCCCTTCGCCCTTACCCTGGCGGTGCTGATGATCGTCACCGTGCTGTGGACCGGCTGGGGTACCCGGCAGCGCCTTCCCTATCTGAGCGCGCCGGAGGCTTCGCCGGACCTCACCGCCTGGCAGACCCTGATGCGGATGTTCAAGGATACCGGGCGGGCGCTGCAGAACCGCACGTTCCGCTGGCTGTTCGGCGGCGTGCTGATCCTGTTCGTGATGGTCGGCGTCGACTTCGCGCTGAACCTGTACATGTTCAACTATTTCTGGGAGCTGCACGCCTCGCAGATCCTGTGGCTGTTCCTGGCGTTGCCGGCCGGCGCCCTGGTGGGTGCGCCGCTCACCCGCTACCTGCACCGCTACATCAGCAAGCACGCGACCGTGCTGCTCGGCACCGCCTGGTTCACCGTGTTCGAGCTCACGCCGGTGCTGCTGCGGCTGCTCGGCTGGTTTCCGGAGAACGGCGAGCCGTCGGTGTTCTGGATTCTGCTGGCGACCCGCTTCTTCATGGGCCTCGGCTCCATTCAGTCGAACGTGAGCTTCAACTCCATGATGGCGGACATCGCCGACCTGCACGAGCTGGAGACCGGCAAGCGCCAGGAAGGCATCTTTTTCGGCGCCATCTCGTTCTCGGCCAAGGGCACGTCCGGCCTCGGCAACGTGGTGGCCGGGGTGGGCCTCGACATCATCGCCTGGCCGCGCGGCGCCGATATCCGCAGCGCCGCCGACGTACCGCCGGAGACCATCGTCAATCTGGGCATTCTCTACGGCCCGATGGTGGGCGCCTTCGCGCTGGTGGCGCTGTGGTGTCTGTCCCACTACGACCTGACCCGGGAGCGCCACGCCGAGATCCAGGCCGAGCTGGGGGAGCGGCGGCGGCGCAAACGCGAGGCCGCGCAGACACCGCTGGAGCACGCCCAGGCGCCGTAGCGGCCCTGCGGCAAGTCACGAGGGGAGGCCCGCCATGAGCTATCAGGACATCCGCACCGAGACCCGGGGCGCGAGCAGCTGGATCATCCTGAACCGGCCGGAGCAGATGAACGCGGTGCGGGCCGCTGAGCGGACCGGTACCGAGGAGGTGGACTCATGATCACGCTGCCGCACCACGTCGAGTTTCTGTCCGAGGCCTGGCTGGAGGAAGCCCGGCGCCATCTCGAGCGCGAGCGCGGCCGCCTCGGCCCGGAGTCGCCGGCCTTCTCGGCCGTGCTGCGCCTCACCGACGCGCCGCCGCACCTCGCCTTCGACGGCGGGGTCGCCGTTGCGCGTGTGGTGTGGGACGGCAGCGCCCTGTGCGTGGATCGCACGTTCGATGCACAGGCCGATCTGGTCGTGCAGGGTGACTACCAGGCCGCCCTCGGCGTCGCCCAGGCCGTCGGCGCGCTGGCGCCCGGCGTGCTGACCGCGGCGCTCCACGAGGTGGCGCACGTGATCGGCGGCAATGCGCTGCAGGTGCGCGACCGGCTCGCCGACCGGCCGAGCCGCGAGCTGCTGGCGCGGCTGCACGACCATCTGGGCCGGCGCACGGTCGAGAACCCGGATCTCGCCCACCGCGCCGAGCGGCTCGGCATCGCCGACAAAGTCCGCGAGATGGAGGAGAACGGCTACACCGTGCTCGAGCGGGCCATCACCCCGGAGTTCGCCGACGCGGTGCGCGAGGCGACCCTGCGGGCGCTGCTGCCCCACGATCACTTTCAGCTCCAGTGGATGCTCTACCACGGGCCCGAGTTCGAGCGCATCGTGCAGAACCCGCAGCTCATGACGCTCATCGACGCGTCCCTCGGCCGCGGTGCGGTGATCGCGTCGATCAGTTCTATCCGCAAGGGGCCGGGAAAAGGCGTGATCCCCATTCACACCGACTATTCGCTGGTGCCGGAACCCTATCCCGACTTTGCCATGACCGGGGTGGGGGTATGGGCGCTGGAGGACTGGACCGTCGCCAGCGGCCCTACCTGGATCGTGCCCGGTTCCCACCGCGAGAAGCGGGCGCCGAAGCCGGGCGAGGGCATGGACCGCGGCGTGCCCATCGAGATGCCGAAGGGGTCGGTGGTGTACTTCACCCACGGTGTGTGGCACTGGCAGGGCGATCGCACCGAGCCCGGCGACCGGGTGACCCTGCACTCGCACTTCAACCGCGGCATCCTGCGCGGGCTCGAGCCGAAGAAGGTGGACGTGCAGATGCTGCACCGCAATCCGCCGCGGCTCGGCGAGATGCTCGGCGAGGACGACTGGTTCGACAAGCTCGGCGCCCACGGCCGCGACTACCTGCGCGCCGGCTACATGGCCAAGCTCCACGAGTTCACCGAGGCGCGCAAGCGCGCGCTGCTGGAATCCGCCGGGGAAGCGCAGCCGGCCTGACGCCGGGCGGGCACTCCTTTGCTTCGCTGCGCGTCGCTACCGGCAGGCGCGGCCGCCTGCGGCTTCAGCCGCTGTAGCGCTCCTTGAGCTGTCTTTTCAGGACCTTGCCGGTGGCCGTGCGTGGCAGCGGCTCGTCCATGAGGATGATGCGGCTCGGCACCTTGAAGCGTGCCAGCCGCGCGGCGACGAAGCCCTGCACGTCGTTGTCGTCGACCTCGACGCCGGGCCGCGGTTCGATCACTGCGACCACCTCTTCGCCGAGCTCCCGGTGGGGCAGGCCGATGATGGCCACGTCCGCGACCGCCGGATGCTCGAACAGCACGGCCTCCACCTCGGCGCAGTACACGTTTTCGCCGCCGCGGATCACCACGTCCTTCTTGCGGTCCACCACGTAGTAGAAGCCTTCGGGGTTGCGGTAGCCGAGGTCGCCGGTGTGAAACCAGCCGTCGGTGAAGGATTCCGCCGTCGCCTCGGGCTTGTTCCAGTAGCCGCGGACGATGTTCGGACCCTTGATCCACAGCTCGCCGATCTCACCGTCGGCGACGTCGCGGCCGTCGTCGCCGACCACCCGGACCTCGGCCACCGGCACCGGCCGGCCGACGCTGTCGGGACGGCGGAAGAAATCCTCGCCGCCGTTGCTGATCACCGCCGACGTGGTCTCGGTCAGGCCGTAGCCGTTGCCGGGCGCCACCCGCTGACTGAACTGGCTGCCGATGGTGTCGATCAGGTCCGGCGGCACCGGGGCCCCGCCGGAGGCGATGCTGCCGAGGGTGGGCAGCTCGCGCCCGGCGCTCCTGGCGTGCTCGAGGAGCTGACGAACCACCGTGGGCACGCCGGACAGCGAACGCACGCCTTCCGCTTCCACCAGGTCGAGGGCCTCGGCCGAGTCCCACTTGTACATCAGCGCCATCTTCGCGCCCATGGCGGTCATCACGTACAGGCCCGTCAGGCCGCCGATGTGGAAGAACGGAAAGGTCTGCAGCGCCACCGGTTGCGGCGGCGCTGCAGCCGCAGCAGCGGGATCGGCCGCCGCGGCGAGGCGCGCGGCGAGGGTGGCGGACAGCAGCGAGTTGCTCAGGTTGGTGACGTGGTTGCGGTGGGTGGCTACCGCGCCCTTGGGTCGGCCGGTGGTGCCGGAGGTGTACATGATGGTCGACGGCGCATCCGCCGCGACCGCCACGTCCGGGAGCTTGTCGCTGCGTTCGGTGTCGGCCAGGTAAGGTGCGAGGAGCTCGTCCAGGGACTCCGCCTCCGGTGCGCCCGCGGCATCACGCACGCCGAGCACGGTTTCCACCGGCAGAGCGGCCAGGTGCGACGCCAGCCGCGTCACCCGTTCGCCGTCCAGCACCGCGGCCACGGCGGCGGAGTCGGCCAGAGCGTATTCCAGCTCCTCACCGGTCCACCAGGCGTTCAGGGTCACGGCCACCGCGCCGATGGCCTGGCAGGCCCAGAATGCCTGTACCCACTCCGGGTAGTTGCGCATGCCGATGGCCACGCGGTCGCCGGTCGCCACACCGCGGTCGACCAGCAGATGGGCGAGGGCGGCGGCACGGCGGTAGTGGTCGGCGAAGGTCCAGCGGTCACCCTGGTACACCAGGAATTCGCGGTCGGCGAAGGCGGCGGTGGCTTCGAGCACCTCGCGCATGCTCGCCGGCGCCCCGGCGTACACGGGCTGCTCGATACCGTCGACCGCGGTGCGGGTGATCTCGAACGGACCGCCGGGGCCCGTGAGCTCGGCGAGGGCGTCTTCGCGCGTGATGGTCATCGCGTCACCGGTGCCGGTCGCGGCGCGTAGTGCATGTGCAATTCTCCCCCTGAAGCAGCGCTAACGTAAAACACGTTCTAGAGAACTGCAACGAGGATCGTGCCGGGCCGCGCGCCCGCGTGTGTCGGTCAGGGCTCCGCTTCGCCGCTGCCGGACTCGGGCTCGGCGCCAGCGGCACCGCGCCGCTGGGTGGTGGCCGGCGGCGGTGCGAAGCGCGCCGGGTCGGGAAAGGCCGTGTTCATCCAGGTGGGGTCGAGGGTGATGGAGAAGTCGCGTTCGATCTCAGGCGGCGCTTCCCGCAGGGTGACGCTGCTCACCACCAGGGCGACCAGCAGCGACTGGCCGATGAGCCAGGCGAGTTTCTCGCCCGGTTCGGACCACACCGCCTGCCGGCGCCGTTCGTAGGCGCTGGTCAGGGCTGCGGCGTCCCAGCGCAGGGTGGACTCGGGCTGCAGGGTAGCGCACACGCCCTTCAGGTAAGCGGTCGCCGCGGCGACGGCGCCAGCGCCGCCCGCGTCGTCCGCCGGCTGCGCGGGGGCGCCTGGAAGCGGCGGCGCGGCGAGCCGCTGCTCGAGCTGGCGCAACGCCCGGTGGTAGCCGGGTTCGTCCTGATAGCAGGCGGCCGCCAGATTGTCGGCGGCGACTTCGAGGTCGTGCAGCAGCCCGGCCTCGACGCGGCGCACCCAGGCGACTGGCCAGTAGGCGCAGGCGACGCTGCGCGCGACCAGATACCAGGCACCCTGATGCTTCCTCTGCCGGCACAGCGCCTGGATGATGAGCAGATCCGTGGCCGCCGGCGGCCAGTGGGCGGCGGCCCGGGGCAGCAGTATGCGCGCCACCCCCGGCACCTGGCCCGGCCGATCGTCGGCGCTGAGCACCAGGCGCGTGCGCGGCGAGGCGCCCAGGCGCCGCTGCCAGTGGCGCAGCCGCACGGTGAGCTTGTCGTCCTCTTCCAGCACCGGCGCCGCCAGCGCCGCCCGGGCCGCGGCCGCCAGCCGGCGGATCGTGCCGGCCATCCCGATCAGCAGGCCGGTGGCCCAGATGCCGAGCAGCACCAGCCAGGCGAGACCGGCGGACGGTACCAGGGGTTCCAGCTCGTCCACGAACACGCTGAGCCGGGTGGCGGGCAGGAGCCAGACCCCCACCGGGGCTGCCACCAGCACGATCAGTGAAACCTTCCAGAAGGAGATGCTGAACTGCACGTCTTGATCCGGCACCTTGCGCCGCGACCAGGCCAGGAGCCCCACCAGCAGCACGCCGGCGAGCATGGCCCGGGCGAAGTCCGGCAGCCGGTCCAGCAGCCCCACGTACCAGATCAGGGCATCGAGGGGCGCGGCGAGCAGCGCATCCATGCGTCAGCCCATCGCGATGCGGGTGAAGGCGACCATGGTGGCGTAGAAGGCCACCACCGCCAGGACCCAGGCGATCGTCACAGCCAGCGCCGTGCCCCGCGGGCGGCCGAGGGCGTACTGCACGCAGTTGCTCATGCCCAGGGTGACGACGACACCGAGGGCTGCGGCCACCGCCAGGGGCAGCCAGGGCAGGGCCCGGCTCGCGGGCGCGGTGAGCAGCATCAGCAGATGCGCGGCCGCCAGCAGCAGCGCGGTGGCCTGCAGGGTCGCGCGCAGCCGCCCCGGTGAGGATTTTCGGCTGAGCAGCGCGGTGCCGAGATACAGCCCGGCCGCCGCCGTGAACAGATACAGGCTGACGTCGATGAGGTCACCCTGGAACACCAGGTGCTGGGTCGCGGCGGCCAGCAGCAGCAGGCCCACCAGAGCCGCGGCGGTCAGGCGCCCGGAATACTGGATGCGCTGCGGTGAGCCGCGCCGGAAGGCGATGCGCAGCAGCCCGCGGCCGACGCTGGAAAGCGATTGCATGCGGATTCGATGAACGCTGGCGGCAAACGTTCCCAAGACTGCCCGCTGCGGTGGGGAAACGCCAGCGCCGCAGGGCGGACCTGCGGCGCCGGCTTCCCCTCAACGCACGGCCGAACGCGGGTCGGCACCTTCGTGCAGTACCGCGAAAATGCGGGCGAAGGTCGGCGCCGGATCGAGCCGCAGATCCATGTGCAGCCGCCGGGCCACGTCGCTGGCGGCGATCAGGCCCCGGATCGCGTGGTCGTGGACGTCCAGCACCAGGCAGTGGCGTTCGCCGCGTTGGCTCAGCGTGTCGATGACGTCGCGCACCCGCGCCTGGGCCAGGTCCCGGTACGCCATGGCCCGCAGCTCGTGGCGGTGGGTCATCAGGTCCATCACGCGGATTTCGTAGCGGCTCTCCCCCGCGGCGACCCGCTGAATCAGCCGGCGTTCCGAAAGATCATCGAGGGTGATGGTGCCGATGAACTCGCCCTGGTTGTCCACCACCAGGCGCAGCCGGGTATGGCTGTTGCGCATGAAGCGTTCGGCCTCGACGGCGCCGGTCCAGCCGTCGATCACGAACGGCTCGTGGCGCCGGAAGTCGGTGAACAGGCTCAGCGCCGGCGAGTCCAGACCGACGTCGGCGTACTCCTCCGGGTACACCAGGTGATCGGCGCTGGTCATGGCGTGGAGTGGCAGTGCTTTGCTGGTCATGTGTTGCTCCCTGTTGCGGTCCGCCACGGCGGCGGAGCGCGGTCGAACTGGTGACGGGGCGGCGTCGCCGCCCGGGTTCAGGCTGGGAGCGTGCGGGGCGGACCGCGGGCGCGGTGCGCGGCGGCCGGCTTACTGGGTGGGTCGGCATCGACGGCTTCGATCACCGGTTGGTGCCGGGTCGCCGGCAAGGCCGCAGTGGGCTGGGCGACGGCCACATCGTCGGGCAGCTCGTCGGCCGGCAGCGACGCCGTGGTGGAGAGTTCCGGGGTATCGGCCGGCGCGAGCCCCGGCTGATCATCGTCTACGGCGGCGACGCCGAAGACGCCCCAGAGAATCAGCAGGGCTGCGTTGATCCAGCGACTCATGTTGAATCGACCGGCCGTGTTGCGGATGGTTCCGCGTTTGCGGCCGGGTGGGTGTGACTCCCGAGCGGCTCCCACGGGACGCGGGTCGTGGCGTTAGTGATTGGCGCCGAGATAGCGCTCCAGCTCGGCGTGGAAGTGGCGCAGGCGCAGCTCCTGCTCCCCCCACAGCTGGCCGCGGAACGCCCGCGAGCGCATGCCGTCCTGCACCACCGGCAGCAGCTCCGAGTCCTGCTCCAGCACCAGGCCCAGGGCCTTGCCGCCCTGCAGGCCCAGGTGCTCGGTGGCGGGGCGGGTCGCCCCCGACAGGTCCGTGCCCTCGGGGATGCCCATCCACGCCGGCGCCATGGACTTCGCCTCGCCGGTGGGCAGGTACAGGGTCATGGTGTCGTAGTAGAAGCGCTCCGGGTCGGTCGGGTGCGGCAGGAAGCGCATCAGGAACGCGCCCTCGGGATGCAGGCCGATCTGCACGTTGGGGAAGATGCCGGTGGCCCAGCTGTCGGTGAGCTGATTGTCGGTGAGCCGCGAGTAGTCGAGCCCGAGGCGCTCGGCGCGCGCGCGCTTGGCGCGCTGCAGGGCCGGGCGGACGTCCCGGGCCGTGCCGGCGAAACCGGCGGGGTCGATACCGGCGTCGGCGAGCATGCCCTGCAGCGCCTCGTTCACCGTGTCCTGGTCGCGACGCCGCGGCGTCGGCTGGCCGATGGGCACGATCATGCGGCTGGCGCCGTTCCTGTACAGGTCGTACTGCACGTCCAGGTCGGCCATCATGTCCCGGGTCTCCGGGTGTACTTGATGCAGGTGGTAGCTCTCGTAGAAGGCTTCCACCCCCACCTTCCAGTTGGCCAGCCACTCCGTCTGCACGTGGCGCACCACGTGCATACGGTCGAGGTTGTAGGCTTCGAGGTAGCCCTCCGGCAGGCCGATGGCCTGCGCGAGCGGCGGCGGCGTGTCCTCGCTCATGTTGATGAACACGATGCCGGCCACGGCGTCGCAGTGCACCTCCACCAGCCCGGGCTCGTGGCAGATCACCTCCTCGCGGAAGGTCTCGCGGTCGGTCACGGCCAGCAGCTCGCCGGTGTTGGCGTAACGCCAGGAGTGGAACGGGCAGACGAAGCGTTTGGCGTGGCCGCGCTCCTGCTGCAGCAGGCGGCTGCCGCGGTGGGCGCAGACGTTGTAGAACGCCTTCAGCCCCTGCTCCGTGCGGGTGACGATGAACGACTCGTTGCGGATGCGGAACAGCAGGTAGTCGCCGACCTCGGGTATGTCGGATTCCACCCCGGCGATGAGCCAGCTCCGGGTCCACATCCGTTCCCATTCCAGTTCCATGAATTCCCGGGAGAAGTACCGGTCGGTGCCGTACACCGCCGTGCCGTTGTCCACGTAGGGTTGTTTCGCCTCGAGGGAGTCGGCGGGCGCGTCCGGGTCGATCCGGGGCGTGGGGGTCGGGAACTCGCGATTCAGCGTCATCGTCGATCCTCCTGTTCGGCTGTCGGGCCGCCGGCCGGCGTCGGCGCGAATACCGGCAGCGTCGTACCATCGGCTCGGGTGCGGAACTGCACCGTCACCGCCATGCCGACGTGTGCTTCGTCGGTGTCGACCAGGTTGGTCATGAGGGTGGGGCCTTCCGCCAGGCGCACCAGCGCCACCCGGTAGGGGGTCTCGGCGGCCCAGGATTCGTCCAGAGGCACGTGCACCAGCGTGTGCGTGACCACCACGCCGGTTCCGCCGGTGGCGACCCAGTCCGGCCCGGCGCGGCCGCATTGCAGGCAATGGGGGCGTGGGTAGAACTGATGGTGGCCGCAGGCCGGGCAGCGCTGCACGCGCAGCTCTCCCTGGCGGCAGCCGTCCCAGAACGGCGCGCTCAGCGGACCGGCGGCCTGGGGACCGCTGCCGCTCATCCCGCCTCCCGGCCGAGCAGGGCCGTGCAGTGGCTGGACAGGGTGCCGCCCTGGGCGTGCACCAGGGCGATGGCGGCATCGGCCACCTGGCGCTCTCCGGCGCTGCCGCGCAGCTGCTGGACCATCTCGGTCAGATGGAACATCGAGCCGGGGTGGCCGGGATGCGCGTGCGACAGCAGTCCACCGTGGGTATTCACCGGCAGCGCGCCGCCGGGACCGATGCCGCCGCCGGCCACGAACTCACCGGCACCGCCTTCCGGGCACAGGCCGAGATCTTCCAGCAGCATCAGCACCACGGGCGTGAAGCAGTCGTACAGGCCGGCCACGTCGACGTCCCGGGGGGTCAGGCCGGCCATCTCGAAGGCACGGCGGCCGGAGTCGCGGGCTGCCGTGCGGGTCAGATCCGGGGCCTGGCTGATGTGCTCGTGGCTGGTGCCCTCGCCGATCCCGAGCAGGTACACCGGGGTGCCGGGCAGGTCCCGGGCGCGCTCGGCGCCGGTGAGCACCACCGCCGCGCCGCCGTCGGACACCAGCGAGCAGTCGAGCAGGTGCAGGGGGTCGGCGATCATGCGCGAAGCCAGCACGTCGTCGATGCTGATCGGTTCGCGCTTCTCGGCGTGGGGATGGCGCGCCGCGTGGGCCCGGGTGGCGACCGCGACCGCGGCGAACTGCTCCGGCGTGGTGCCGTGGGCGGCCATGTGGGCGCGCGCCGCCAGGGCGTAGAGCGCCGGGGCGGTGGGCCCGAAGGGCGTCTCGAATTCCGGATGTCCGGCCGACGACTGCATGACCTTGGCCGCCTCCCGGCTGAGGCCGGTGCGCAGGCTGTCGCCGAGGGTCACCAGCACCGTGCGGCAGGTGCCGGCCATGATCGCGTGGGCGGCGTGGCGCAGCACCGCCAGCGCCGTGGCGCCGCCGGCGTGCAGACCCAGGCACAGCGCCGGGGTGATGCCCAGGTACTCCGCCGTCGCTTCCGCCGGGTACATCCAGGAGCGGGCCATGGCGTCGCAGGTGATCAAGCCGTCCACGTCCGCCGGGCCGAGCCCCGCATCCTCCAGCGCGGTCCGCCCGGCGGCCACGGCGAGCTGCATCGGATCCTGGCCCGGGAGCTTGCCCACCGCCGTCTCGCCGACGCCGGCGATGGCCACCCGGCCGCGCAGGTCGAGGGCGGCACGGCTCACGATGCGGCTCCGAACTCGACCACGGCGGTGCCGGGCACCACGATCTCGCCGTCGGCGTTGCGCACCGTGACCTCGAGGGTCGCGCGGCGCGCGGCCCGGTCCAGGTCCGCCACTGCG
Organism: Phaeophila floridearum; assembly: GCA_036784835.1. NCBI lineage: Eukaryota > Viridiplantae > Chlorophyta > Ulvophyceae > Ulvales > Phaeophilaceae > Phaeophila > Phaeophila floridearum. Next base: position 52,016 of record JAYMFU010060995.1, read on the forward strand.
CCGCCCACGCTCAGCGTTTCGCCGACGAAGGCGGCCCGGCGGTTGCTGTACTCGATGGAGACGAGCCGTCCGGCGTCTCCCAGCCAGGCCAGCACGCACTGGGTGAGCCAGTCGCCCATCAGCGGACCCGCCACCACCAGGCCCGGGTAGCCTTCCGCCTCGCTCGCCCAGGGCGTGTCGTAGTGAATGCGGTGGGCGTTCCACAGCGCCGCGTTGTAGAGGAACTGCTGCACCACGCTGGTCTCGCGCTGCTGCCCGGGCAGGGCGTCACCGATGCGGATGTCGTCGAACGCCGGCATGACGTCAGCGCAGGATCCTCGTGGTGGTTTCCGTCAGCACCGGCGCCCCGTCCTCGGTCGTCACCGCCATCACCACCTCGTAGAAGATCAGCGGCCCGGAGCTGCCGGCCTTCTCGTACAGATCCGTCAGAGTCCGATTGGCCACCAGCACGTCGCCCGGGCGGATCGGCCGGTGGTACTCCACCTTGAGTCCGCCGGCCATGGCCCGGTCGAGGGGCAGCTCGGGAATCAGCGCGTCGATGGATACGCCGTCCTCGGTGAGCTGGTGCTGCTCCACCACGTCCCAGAACAGCGCCATGTGGTACAGAGGCGGCGCTTCGTCACCGTCGAGGAAGCGCCGGTCGAGCTGCTCCGTGGCCACGGCATACTTGCGGATGTCGCGGCGGGTGACGACCTCGGTGCGCGGCGTGTCGCGGCGGCCGATGTGGGACAGGTGCTCTTGCGTCAGCAGGTTGCTCATGAGTCCTGCTCCCCGGAATAGGCATCGCGCAGCTCGCGCTTGAGGATCTTGCCCGTGGGCGCTTTCGGCAGCGCTTCGACGAAATCGACGCTGCGCGGCTTCTGATAAGAAGCCAGATGCTGCCGGGCCGTGTCGATGATCTCCTGCTCGGTGGCGCTCATGCCCGGCTTCAGCACCACCACGGCTTTCACCGCCTCCCCCCACTCCGGATCGGGCACGCCGATCACGGCCGATTCCAGTACCGCCGGGTGCTGATGGATGGCGTTCTCGACCTGGGTGGAGAAGATGTTCTCACCGCCGGAGATGATCATGTCCTTGGCCCGGTCGACGATGTAGACGTAGCTGTCCTCGTCCCAGGTGGCGATGTCACCGGTGTGCATCCAGCCGTCGCGGATGGTTTCGGCGCTGAGCTCGGGACGCTGCCAGTAGCCGAGCATGTTGGCCTCGGAGGCGATCACGATTTCGCCCGGCGTGCTGGCATCGCGGGGGACTTCGCGGCCGTGCTCGTCGACCACGCGCAGCCGCGTGACGAAGCCCTCGCGGCCGCAGGAGCGCAGCCGCTCCGGGTGCTCGCCGGCCACCGCGCGCAGATGATCCTCCTGGGACAGAAACGACATGGTCATGCCTTCCGTCTGACCGTAACCCTGAATCAGGGTACAGGGAAACGCCTCCAGCGCGGCGCGCACCACGCTGGCCGGCATCGGCCCGCCGCCGTACTGGATGTTGCGCAGGCTCGACAGATCGAAGCTGGCGAAGTCGTCCACCGCCATCATCCAGTTCAGCATGGTGGTGATGCCGAGAAAGGCCGACACGCGTTCCCGCTGGATCACCTCGAGGGCCTGGCGGGCCTCGAAGTTCACCAGCACCAGCGGACAGCCGTGAGCCAGGTAGTTGATGGCCAGGGCCACCGGGATGTGGAACATCTGGCCGGTGAGCATGTACACGTCGCTCGGCACGATGCGTTCCGCCACGGTCTGGTTGAGCATGCCCATCCACAGCCCGTGGTGGCTGTGCAGCGCCCCCTTCGATTCGCCGGTGGTGCCGCCGGTGTAGAGGATCAGCACGGGGTCGGCGCCGCCGGCACCGCTGCGCGGCTCGTCGTCCGGTGCCGCCGCCAGCAGGTTCTCGTAGGCGGAGCCGGCGGTGCCGAACTCCAGCCAGCGCCGCCCGGGGGCCTCCAGCTCGCCGGCCAGGCCGGCGAACTCCTCGGACATCACCACCGCCCGCGGCGCCCCGTCGTCGAGGATGCGCTCGAGCTCGCCGCTGCCGAGCCGCCAGTTCAGCGGCTGGGCGATGAGCCCTGCGCGGGCGCAGGCGAAGAACGTCTCCAGATACTCGATGCAGTTCTTCGCCAGGATCGCCACCCGGTCGCCGGTGGCCAGGTCGAGGGTTCCGGTCAGGCCGTTGGCGAGGCGGCGCACCCGCGCGTCCAGCTCGCGCCAGGTGACCCGGCGGCCGGTGGGCACGTCGATCACCGCCTCCCGGTCGGGGGTCAGGCGCGCGTGCTTGGCGGGAATCTGGCCGAGGTTCATGGTCGTCTCAGAACGGCCGGTCGAGATCCAGGTGGCGTTTCGCCAGCACCCAGCGGCCGTTCTCGCGGCGCACCTCGTCGTGATAGATGCCGGTGCAGATGAGCTGGACCTCGCCGTTCTCGGTGCCGAACAGGGTGAGGTAGCTGGTCGCCTTCGGCCGCTCGGGATCGGCGTCGTCGATGAACGGGTTGCTGATCACGTGCCGGCGCTGGTCGGTCTGCTGGGCCATGGAGTCCGTCATCAGGCCCATGATGGCTTCGCGGCCGTCGAAGGGGCCGAGGGTGTCGCCGCCGGCGATCCGCACGGTCATCACCGCGTCGCCGGCGAAGCACGCTGCCAGCATCTCGAGCTCGCGTTCGTCCAGGGCGTAGGCGGCGCGGCCCAGCAGCTCGTGGATACCCAGTCGGTCGTCGATGCTCATGTCAGTCCCCTCCTGCCAGGCTGTCGCGGGTGCCGCGCCAGGCCAGTGAGCCGCCGTCGATCAGCCACAGCACACCGTTGACGAAGCTGGCGGCCGGGCTGGCCAGGAACAATACCAGCTCGGCGACTTCCGGCGGCCGGCCGAGCCGCGGCACCAGATGGGTGGCGGTCATCTGCTTGAGCAGGCCCTCGGGGTCCGGCTGTGAGGCCATGAAGTCCGACACCATCTGGGTTTCGATGGCGGCCGGGCAATAGGCGTTCACGCGGATACCGTGGGGCGACAGGTCCACGGCCATGTTCTTGGTGAGCATGGCGATGCCGCCCTTGCTGGCGCCGTAGGCCTCGTTCTGCGGGTAGGCGGAGAACGAGCCGGAGCTGCCGGCGTTGATGATGCTCGCCTGATCGGATTGCTTGAGATAGGGCAGGGCGTGCTTGGCGCACAGCCAGGGCGCCACCAGATTGACCTGGATGACCTTCTCGAAGGTTTCCCGGGTCATGGTCTCGATGGTGGTGGCGTCGCTGATCATGCTTTCGTGGATGCCGGCGTTGTTGTGCAGCACGTCGATGCCGCCGAAGGCGTCGGCCGCAGCCTGCATCAGGCCCTGCACGTCGGCTTCGTCGGTGACGTCGCAATGGCGGTAGACCGCGTCCGCGCCGCCGTCGCGCAGCTCCGCGGCCAGGGCCTCGCCGGCCGCGTCGTTGAGATCCGACAGGCACACCCGCGCGCCGCGCTCGGCGGCGAGCCGGGCGGTGGCGGCGCCGATGCCGGCCGCCGCCCCGGTGATGACGAAACGCAGTCCTTCGATGCTCGTGGTCATGTCGTGCTCCCGTCGCTCAGCGGTCGAAGGTGAAGCCGGCTTCCACACCGTAGGTGCGCGGCTCGCCGTAGGAGGCGAAGCTCCACAGGTTCGCCACCGGCAGCTCGCCGACCTTGTACTCCTCGTCGGTGAGGTTCTTGCCGAACAGGCGCACGAACCAGGCTTCGCCGGGGCTGGTCCAGGTGACGCTGGCGCTGAGCAGCGTGCGGTCGTCGCTCACGCCGTCGAAGCGCTCGGCGGTGTTCGAGTACACGAAGATCGACTCGTCCTCGTAGCTCAAGTTGCCGCCGAGGTCGAAGGTGCCGACGTCGCTGGGAATCGTGTAGCGCACGTCGATGCCCCACTGCAGCTCCGGCGCCCGGTTGACCGGCCGGTCGCTCAGATCGACGTCGATCACGCCGTCGAAGTCGGTATCGGCTTCGAAGGAGTCGTACTCGGTGTCGGTGTAGCCGAGGTTGGCGCGGAACTTGAGCCGGTCGGTGAGCAGCGCGGTGAGCTCGGCTTCGAAGCCCTGGGCCGTCACTTCCGCCGCGTTGAAGAAGCGGGTTTCCTGGAAGGTGCCGCCGAAGGCGTTCTCGAATTCCGCCACCAGGTCGCGCTGCGCGTCGTCGTAGGTGACGTGGAATGCCGTCAGGTCGACCCGCAGGCGCCGTTCCAGCAGATCCAGCTTCACACCCAGCTCGAAGGAGTCGGCGATCTCCGGGTCAGTCGGCCGGGCGCTCGCCGCGGTGATCGCCGCGCCGGAGGTGCCGGTTTGGTCGTTGTAGGCACCGCTCTTGAAGCCGCGCGCGTAGGTGAAGTAGCCGTAGGCGGCCTCGTTGAACCGGTAGCCTGCGGTGCCGCGCCAGGTCAGCTCGGTCCAGCTTTCGTCGTCCTCGAACACGCCGGTGGGGAAGCGGTCGAAGTCGGCGGCGTCCATGGCGTCACCGAGGTCCTCCCAGGTGAAGGTGGGATCGAAGCCGCCGTTCAGGGCCTGCACGAACACCTGGTTGCGGCCGATCCACTCCTTCTTCTCGTCGGTCCAGCGCAGCCCGGCGCCGATGGACAGCTTCTCGTTCACCGTCCAGGTGCCGTCGGCGAAGATCGCGTAGTTCTCCGCGTCCTGCTCGTTGCAGAGGATCTGCGGGTTGATGTCGAAGAACGTCGGGTCGCCGAAGGCGCCTTCGCTGACGCCCAGCAGGTCGAGAAAGCCCAGCACCTGCACTACGCAGAAGGTGGTGGTGTCCTCCTGATAGAACACCCCGCCCACCATGTCGAACGGTCCGCCGAAGTGGGTGGCGATGCGCATCTCGTGCTGGAAGGTCTCGCGGTCGTCCAGGCGGTTGGCGTCGAACAGCGACACCGGTCCCACCTCGCCCGTGTAGGTGCTGGGCAACTCCGATTCCTGCTCGCGCAGGCCGGTCACCGAGCTGAACGTGTAGTTGCCGAAATCCCAGTCGACGTTGAGGTAGTAGCCGTCGACGTCGACCTGGTGGCCGCCTCGCATGTTCAGCAGCAGATCGTCTCTGAAGGTGACGCCGGCGTTGTCCAGCGGGTCGTCGTCGGCGCGGGTGAGGCCGAGGGCGTTGTACACCAGCAGGGGATCGTTCGGCGTGGTGTTGACCACGGGCGGCGTTTCCCCTTCGTCGCGGATGTGCTCGTACTGGAGCAGGGCGGAGAGCCCCGGGATCGGTTCCCACAGCAGCTTCATGCGGCCGGAGAAGGAGTCGTCGCCGCCGACGTCGTCGCCGTCGCCCATGCCGCTGGTGCCTATGTCCGGATGGTTCGGGGTGAACGCCACCACCGGACCGAATTCGGCGCCGTTCTCGTAGTAGCCGTCGGACTTGATGCGGATACCCGCCGCGCGAAACGCGAGCTGGTCCTGCACCAGCGGCAGGTTGACGGCGAACCGGCCTTCGCGGCGGCCGTAGCTGCCGACCCTGGCCTGCGCCTCGAAGCCGGTCTCGTTCAGCCGTGGGCGCTTGGTCTTCACGTTGACCACCCCGCCGGTGGTGTTCTTGCCGAACAGCGTGCCCTGGGGCCCGCGCAGCACCTCGATCTGCTCGATGTCGAACATCTCCAGCAGCTGGGTCTGGATGTGCGGAATCACGAAGTCGTCGACGGTGACGCCGACCTGGGCGTCGGCGTAGACGATGATGGCCGTCTGCCCGACGCCGCGCATGGCGAACGCGGCAGCGTCGAATCCGGCCGGTTGGCCGGCGGAAAAGTTCGGCACCATCACCGCGATGTCGCCCAGGGTGTTGGGTACCAGCGCATCGACCTCGTTGGAGGTGAGTGCGGTTGCCGCCACCGGTGTGGTCTTCAGGTCCACGCTGCCGCGGCGGGTGGCCGTGACCAGGACTTCCTCGAGTACCACGTTGGACGCGGTGGCCGGCTCGTCGCCGGTTGCCGCACGCAGCGCCGCGGGCGCCAGACTGGCGGCGACGAGTGCGCCGACGCCTGCGGCCAGCCGCAGGCAACGGCGGGCCCCCGTCGAGTGAATTGGATGCATGACGCGTTCTCCCCTGTTGGTTTCCGGGTCGGCGCCGATCTCCCGTCGGCCCCTCCCGAAGACGCGCACTCTCTCCTGGCGCGCCGTTGGTGTTCCGTGCCCGAGCGGCTGAACGAGTCAGCGATTCACGAATCGCCCGCGTCGGGCGCGGCGCCGCACAGGCTGCGGATGGAGTCGTTGAACACCTGCAGCGCCCGGTCCTGATCGAGGTCGTCGTCGAAGAACACGGCGGTGCGCAGGCCGAAAAGAAGCGCGAACGCCACCTCGGCGGCGTCCTTGGCGCGGAACATCGACCGGCCCGGCAGCTGGCGGAACAGATCCTCCAGATAGCTCTTGGTGCGGGCGTCGAAGTCCGTCTTGATCTGCTTGATGCGGTCGTCGTGGACGGCGATGCCGAAGCACTCGTGCATCAGGCCGATTTCCGAGCGGGTGATGGTGCGGCCGGCGAAGAACAGCTCGCCGAGCAGCTCGAGCTGGCGTTCAGGCGCCTCGCCGCGAAAGCTCTCGATCCGCTCGGTGATGCGGGTGCCGACCTCCTGGAAGTAGTGCTCGAGCATCGCGTCCTTGCCGCGGAAGTAATACAGCAGGTGGCTCGGCGCCATGTCGGCGGCCCGGGCGATGTCGGCCAGGGTGGTCTTGGAGAAGCCGGCTTCCACCACGCAATCGTGAAAGGCCCGCAGGATGCACTGGCGGCGCTCGTCGCTGCGCGGATGGGTGCGGGCGGACACGGACTGCTGGGTCATCGAGTAATACCGGCGGTGCTGATTTTTTTAAGGTTATAAAAAGTTCCGGCCAGACGTCAACGAATCCAGACAGTCCACCGATGCCCGCCGCTCGCGGCGGCGCCGCCCCGGAATCAGCCGAGGCGCAGCGCCGCGGTCCGGCTCATTTCAGCCGCGGCAGCACCTTCTCGGCGATGTATTCCATGCGCCGGGTGCCGGATTCCACCGGCTCGCCCGGAAACTGGGCCCAGAAGTGGATGTCCTCGAGCTGGGGGTACTGCTCGATCATGCCGGACAGCTCGCGCACGGCCTGCTCGGCGTCCCACAGCTCGTACAGCCCGTTCTCGATCGCCTCTTTCGCGGTGGCGAACCGCGGGGTCTGATCCGGCGGGCCGAATGCGCCCCACTCGATGTAGCGGTTGGTCTGATACAGCACGTGCTCGCCGATGCGCTCGGCCTCGGCGGCCGGGTCCTCGGCGATGATCGCCCAGTTGCCGGCGAAGATGCGGCCGTCGGCGGGCTTGTGGCCCTGGCGCTCGAGGGCTTGCACGTACAGGTCGTGGCCGATGCCGCCGGTGGACAGGAAGCCGTCGCCGATGCGCGCGGCACGGTCGATGGCGGGCTCGGCCATGCCGCCGACCAGGATCCGCGGCGGGTGCGGCGGCTGCGGGGTGACCGGCAGCGGGCCGTAGTCGAAACGCTTGCCGTGGAAATCCAGGGGCTGGCCCGCCCACGCCCGGCGGATCACCTCGATGCCTTCCTCGAGCAGGCTCGGCCGGTGCTTGAGGCTGCGGCCGAAGGCCTCGAACTCGTCCGCCCGGTAGCCGATGGCGACTCCGAGGTCGAAGCGCCCGCCGGTGAGGATCGACACCGTGGCGGCGTCCTCGGCGATGCGCACCGGATCGTGCAGCGGCAGGATGATCAGGTTGGTGCCGATGCGCATCGACTGCGTCCGCGCCCCGATGGCGGCGGCGAGCACGAAGGGCGAGGGGGTGTAGCCGTCGTCGCAGAAGTGGTGCTCGGTGAGCCAGGCGGACTCGAAGCCGAGATCCTCGGCGGCGGCGATCTGCTCGAGTGTCGCCGCGTAGAAGCGCTCGAAGTCCGGGGCGTCGGGGCCCGGGTTACGGAAGTCGTACCAGAGGCCGAATTTCACCGTCATCGCGTCACTCCAGGGTGTCGAGGAACGCGCGCAGCTCGCTCAGGTAGGCGTCACGTTCCTCGAGGAAGGGGGCATGGCCGCAGCCGGCGAACTCCACCAGCTTGGCCGAGGTCATTTCCGCTGCCGCACGGCCGACGTCGGGGGCGACGAAGCCGTCCTCGCTGCCGACGAAGGACAGCACCGGCATCTCCAGCCGGGCCAGGAGCTGGCGCTGATCCAGGTGATCGAGCTCGGCGAGGGCCGCGTCCGCCGCCGGGCTGGTCTGCTGGAAGATCAGCCACAGCCAGTCGATCACGCCGTCGCCGGGGTCCTTGGCGCACACCGCCCGGGCCAGGCCGTGCAGGAACGGGGTGCGGTTGCTGCGCAGGGCGGTCACCGTCTCGGCGACGCTGCCCGGGGCCCCGCCGTACGGAAAGTCGTCGGCCTGGACGTACCGGGGCGTGGCGGCGCCGGTGAGCACCAGGCCGGCACAGCGCTCGCCCAGCTTGTCCGCGGCGGCGGCGGCCAGGGCACCGCCCAGGGACCAGCCGTTCAGCACCACCTGCTGCAGCCCCAGGGAGTCGACGAGCCGGACGATGTCGTCGGCGCCGGCAGCGACGCTGACGGTGGCGAAGTCCTTGTCCGAAGCGCCGCAGCCGCGCTGATCGAAGCACACGACCCGGTGGCCGGCATCCACCAGGGCGGCGGTTGTGGTGTCCCAGACCCGGCAGGACATGCCCCAGCCGTGCACCAGCAGCACCGGCAGCTTGTCGCCTTGGTGATCCTCGAAGTAGATGCGCCGTTCGCCCTCGACGTTGAGATGACCCATGTGCTCCTCCCCCTGTGTCGTCAGTCGGCCGTTGTCATTCTGCCACCGGAGCTTCCAGGCGCGCGCCCGGCAGCGGATTGAAGTAGTGCATCTGCACACGGCGCCGCTTGATCCGCCAGACGCCGGCGCGGCGCTCGAAATCGTCGAAGTAGCTGGCGCCGACGATCAGCAGGGTGTCCTCGGTGTCGGCGCCGATGCAGTCGACGTCGCATACCCCGCTGGCATGGTCGGCGTCGCTGAAGTCGAGCTTCAGGTTGGTGGTGATGTGGTGGGTCTCGCGCCAGAACGGCCACAGCACGTCCTGCACCGCCGCGGCGATGCCGGCGTGGCCCTCGAAGGTGCCGAAGGGCGGGCCGATGTCCCAGACGCAGTCCTCCCACCAGATGTCCTGAAAGCGCGGGTAGTCGTGCTTGTCGAAGCCGTGGCAGTACTCGCTGACCAGATCGCGCAGGGCGTGCCGGCTCTCCAGCTCGTCGATGCGCTGCTCCAGCCGCGCCAGTCTCGATTCGTCGGTCATCTCGTTCCCTCGTCTGTGGGAGCGGTCTCCCGACCGCGATCGACTTCTGGAGAAGCCTCCCACATGGATGCGGCGCCGACCGATGAGAGCATACTTGCTGGCCGGCAGCAATGACTTGCTAGACAGCAGCAAGTAATTCATGCTTGGCCGGGAGTGCCCGGGGTCTGCAACCGCGGGCAGCGGGAGTTCAGAGGAGAGAGACCATGGTAACGAGAGAAGGACTGATCGGTGGTGCTGCCGTGGCGGCCGCCGCGCTGGTGTTCGCCGCCTGGCCGGCACCGGCCCTGGCCCAGTCCTCGGCACCGGCGGCGGCGAGCCGCGGCGTGCTCGAGGAGGTCGTGGTCACCGCCCGCAAACGCGAAGAGAGCCTGCAGGACGTCGGCCAGTCGGTCAGCGCCTTCAGCGGCAGTGAAATCGAGGCCCGCTTCGCCGGGGACATCAGCGAGATCACCGACATCTCGCCCAACCTGATCATCGACGACACCGCCCAGGGGCCCGGCGGGGTGGCCGCCATCTCGCTGCGCGGCATCGGCGTGGCCGAGGTGGAGAGCAGCTTCGACCCGGCCGTGGGGGTGGTGATCGACGGGGTTTTCCTGGGCAAGGCTTCGGGCTCCATCACCAAGCTCATCGACGTGGAACGCGTGGAGGTGCTGCGCGGTCCCCAGGGCACGCTGTTCGGCCGCAACTCCATCGGCGGCGTGATCAACATCACCCGCGCGAAGCCCACCCAGGAAGTCTCCGGCAAGATCCGCGGCAGCTACGGCAGCTACGACACCACCGAGCTGGACGGCATGGTCAATTTCGGTCTCGGCGAGCAGCTCGCGGTGAAGCTGACGGGCTCGTATCACGACCAGGGCGAGGGTTTCTACGACAACGTCGTCACCGGCGCGGAAGACGGTGAGATCGAATACGCCATGTACGGCGCCCACCTGCTGTGGACGCCGATGCCGACCCTGGACATCGAGTACTCCTACACCCGCGAGGAGTACGACCAGGACACGCCGCCGCTGCTCAACGTGGCGCAGCCGAACCAGCTCTTCTGTCTGGCCTTCGGCTACTGCGCCGAGGACATCGACACGCCGTCCACAGGCGACCGCTACGACGTCGAGCAGAACGGCCCCAACGACGCCTCCTTCGACGCCGACACCCACATCGCCTCGGTCGGCTGGGCCATCGACGACGAGTGGGCGCTGGACTACATCTTCGGCTACCGGGAAACCGACGAGGAGGTGCTGCAGGACTTCGACGCCACGCCGGAGACCCTGTTCGAGACCACGCGGCCCGAGGTCTACGACCAGACCAGTCACGAGCTGCGCCTGACCCGGTCCGGCGAGCGGCTCGACTTCGTGGTGGGCGCCTACCTGTTCGACATGGAGTACACCGTCGACCTGGTGAGCTTCATCGGCTTCGCGCTGCCGGACACCGTGCTCAGCATTCCGCAGACGGCGAACCAGCAGACCGACTCCTGGGCGCTGTTCTTCGAATCCGACTACAACCTCACCGACCAGTGGGTGCTGACCGTCGGCGGCCGCTACAGCGACGACGAGAAGCAGGCGCAGATCACCAACGATCCGGTGATTTCCCAGCCGCAGCCGGTGGAGGAGAGCTGGTCGGAGTTCACGCCCAAGCTCGGCCTGAAGTACTTCGCCAACGACGATCTGATGTTCTACGGCCTGTTCTCGTCCGGCTACCGGGCCGGCGGCTTCAACGGCCGGCCGTCCACTCAGCAGGCGGCGGATCTGCCGTACGACCCGGAGACCGTGGACAACTACGAAGTCGGCATGAAGAGCCAGTGGCTGGACAACCGGCTGCGCCTGAACGCCTCGCTGTTCCGCATGGACTACGACGACAAGCAGGAAGAGCAGTCGGTGTCGGTCATCGGCGGCACCGGCCAGCAGACCGTGGTGGCCAATGCGTCCACGGCGACCATCTGGGGCGTCGAGGTCGACTTCATGTACCTGCCCCAGGTGGAGGGCCTGGAGCTCTCCGGCAATCTCGGCTGGCTGGATGCCAGCTACGACGACTTCGTGGCCGACATCGGCCGCGGCGGCGTCACCGACAACGACGATCTGGAGTTCCGCCGCGCGCCGGAGTGGAACGCGAGCCTGGCGGTGCGCTACGAGTGGCAGGCCGGTCCCGGTACGGCCTGGGCGCGGGCCGGCTGGAATTTCATCGGCGAGCACGAGATGACCCTGGCCAACTCGCCGCAGACCCAGAACGATGCTCAGCACCTGGTGGATGCCTCCATCAACTACGACTGGGGCAATGCCGAGGTCAGCCTGTTCGGCCGCAACCTGCTGGACGAAGACGGCTACACCATCGGCTTCGACGTCGGCGGCGTGGCGGCGCCCGGCTCGCTGTGGACGTACGCGACCCCGCGGGATCCGCGAACCTTCGGCGTGCAGGTCGTCTACGACTTCTGATTGCGGCCGGGGTTGGAATGGGTGCCGACGAGGTCCTGTCGCTGTGGCTGGCGGACGAGCTCGGCCTGGAGGATGCCTATGTCGCCGCCGAGCTCGGCGGCGGCAACTCCAACATCACGCTGCTGCTCGAGTCACGCCAGGGCCGGTTCGTGCTGCGGCGCCCGCCGACCAACAGCATTTCGCCGCTGGCGGCCCGCGGCGTCAGGCGCGAATTCGACGCGTTGCGCGCTCTGCACGGCGCCGTGCCTGCACCGCAAGCGCTCGCGTTCTGCGACGACCCGGCGGTGATCGGCGTGCCCTTCGCCGTATTCGGGTTTCTGCCCGGCACGGCGATCACCGACACCATGCCGGACGCCTACGCCGTGCAGCCCGATGCGCTCGATCGCGTCGGCGAGGCGTTGATCGACGGCCTGGCGAGCCTGCACCGGGTCGCGCCGGATCTGCCCGGGCTGCCGAAATCGTCGGGCGGCAACGGCTTCCTGCAGCGGCAGATCGAACGCTGGGTCGGCATCCGGCGCTCGGATCAGGTGCGCGAGCTGCCGCTACTCGAGCCGGTGGCGGCGGCGCTGCTCGAACGTCGCCCGCAGCACAGTCAGGTGGCGGTGCTGCACGGCGACTATCATCTCGACAACACCCTGTTTCTCGACGACGCGCCGCGGCTGTCGGGGATCATCGACTGGGAGCTCACCACCCTGGGCGATCCGTTGTGCGATCTGGGGCTGGTGCTGGCGTTCTGGGGGCCGCGGCGGGTGGAGCCCGCCGGCTTCGACTTCGTGCAGGCGGTGAGCCGCTCGGCGGACGCCGCCGCGGCGGAGCGTCTGGCCGAGCGCTGGGCCGGCGCCAGTGGCCGGGACGTCGCCGACCTCGACTACTACCGCGCTTTCGCGCTGTGGCGGCTGGCCGCGATGGTGGAGGGCGCCTACGCGCTGCATTGCCGCGGCCGAGACGACAGCGCCTACGCGCGGCACCTCGAATTCGACGTACCCAGGCTGCTGGAGGAGGCGGCCGTGAGCCTCGGCGTCGCCGCGCGGTGATTCGGCTCGGCGCCGCTGCATGCTAAGGTCCCGCCTTTGCCCCGGGAGGTTCGCGTAGATGGCTCGCCGTGATTCGAATGGCGCCGACGGGCGCAACGGCCGTGACGCTGCGGTCCGCTCGGCGTCCAGTCGCGGCCGGCGCCGTCTCACCCAGGCGGAGCGCTCGGCCCTCTCCGACACCCGCATGTTCAACGCGGCGATGCAGCTCATCAGCGTGCAGGGCGCCAACCGGACCACCTTGAAGGAGATCTGCGAGACCGCCGGCTACAGCCGCGGGCTCGCCACCTACCGGTTCGGCTCCAAGGACAACTTCCTGCAGGAGCTGCTCAAGCACTTCAATCACGCCTGGGTGGATCAGCTGCGTACCTACACCGAGGACAAGCAGGGTTTCCCCGCCTTCATGGCGGCCATCGACGCCCTCGAGCACTTCCTCACCGAGTATCACCGCTACATGCGCGGCGGCTACACGATCTGGTACGAGTCCATCGGCGGCGACAATGCGATCCGCCGCCAGCTCGGGCGCAATCACCGCCAGTACCGCAGCGACGTCGAGCAGTGGCTGCGCGAGGGCATCAGTGACGGCAACGTGCGCGCCGACGTCGACGTGGCGAACTTCGCCGTGCTGTACCTGACCTTCGTGTCCGGCACCATCTACCAGTGGCTGGTGGCGCCGGAGGCGGTCGATCTGGGGTCGGCGTTCGAGTACTTCCGCGGGGTGTCGCGCCGCGAGCTCAGCCCGTGAGCTTGTAGAACTCGAGCTCCGGGAAGCCTTCGTCGATCGATTCGTCGAGCTTGTCGTAGTAGACGTTGGCGCCGCCGAAGTAGATCAGCACCCGGGGCTTCTTGTGCTCCAGGTTCGCGCCCATCATCCACGAGTTCACCTTGTGGCCCTGGGACATCAGCGTCTGATCGTGGATCTCCGCCGTGTGGGCCGACCATTCGTCCTCCGCGTCCTGGCGCGGCGCGCAGACGTCGTAGCCCTCGCGCTCCATCTTCTGGATGCAGTGGGTGATCCACACGATGTTCTGCTCGATGGAGGTCGGCAGGTTGGCGAAGGGCGCCTGGGGGCCGGTGATCATGAACATGTTGGGGAAGTCTGCGACGCACACGCCCATGATCGACGACGACGTGTCCTGCCACTTGTCGCGCAGGATCTCGCCGCTCTTGCCGCGGATGTCGATGGCCTCCAGCGCGCCCGTGTAGGCGGCGAAGCCGGTGGCGAGGACGATGATGTCGAACTCGTAGTCCTGCTTCGTGGTGCGCACGCCGGTGGGGGTGATTGCGACGATGGGCTCCCGGTCCTTGATGTCCACCAGGTGCACGTTGTCGCGGTTGAAGGCTTCGTAGAAGCCGTGATCGAGCGGCGGCCGCTTGGCGAACAGGGGGTAGCCCTGCGGGGTCAGCAGCTCCGCGGTCTCCGGATCCTTCACCTTGTCCTTGATCTTGCCGGCGATGAAGTCGGCCGCCATCTGGTTGGCGCGCGCATCCGTCAGCAGATCGTCGAAGGTCTCGAAGTAGAAGCGGAAGCCGCCCTTGTCCCAGTACTCCTGAAAGATCTTCTCGCGCTCCTCCGGCGGGGTGTCCACGGCATTGCGGCCCACCGGGCTGTCGAAGGCCATGCCGAACACGTGGTTGCGGCATTTGTCGAGGATCTCGTCGTAGTGCTCCTTGATCTCCCGGTCCCACTCCGGGGTGATCTTTTTCTGCACCGCGGGCATCACGAAGTTCGGCGTGCGCTGGAACAGGGTCACGTCGGCGGCGGTCTCGGCGATCACGGGCAGCATCTGCACGGCGGTGGCGCCCGCGCCGATGATGCCGACGCGCTTGCCGGCGTACTCCAGACCCTCCGGCCAGCGCGACGAGTGGAAGATGGGGCCCTGGAAGCTGTCCATGCCCTCGATGGACGGGATCTGCGGCTCGGAGATCATGCCCATGGCGCTGACGAAGTACTTGCAGGTGTACTCGTCACCCGCGGCGGTTCTCACCAGCCAGTGGCCGTCGTCCTGATAGCTGGCGCTGGTGATCTCGGTGTTGAGCTGGATGTGGGGCCACAGATCGCACTTGTCGGCGAGAAAGTGCATGTAGCGGTTGGTCTCTTCCCAGCCCGGGTAGCGTTCCGACCAGGACCATTCCTGCAGGATCTCCCTGGAGAACGTCAGGCAGTAGTAGTAACCCTCGCTGTCGGTGGCGGCGCCGGGGTAGCGGTTCCACGTCCAGGTGCCGCCGATGTCGGCGGCCTTGTCGAAGACCCGGATGCTCAGGCCGGCCTCACGCAGATAGTGGATCAGGCCGAGGCCGGCGAAACCGGCGCCGATGGCGATGACGTCGAAGTCGGGTTGCTGCTGGGCACTCATGGTCGCGCTCTCCTCTCCTGGCGACCAGAGTCTAAACTTGCTAGACGCAAACAAGCAAATGTAGACGGGCGTCTGCCGAAGGCGTTGCAGAGCAGGGGGAATCGTTGCCCGGCGGGCGCTGCGGGGCCGTCAGCCCAGCAGGAACTCCAGCAGTGCCTTCTGACTGTGCAGGCGGTTGCCCGCTTCCTGCCAGACCGCGGACCGGGGGTCGTCAAGCAGGGAGGTGCTCACCTCTTCGCCGCGGTGGGCCGGCAGGCAGTGCATGAACACCACGTCGTCCGCGGCATGGTCGAGCAGCGCCTCGTCGACCTGATAGGGGGCGAAGGCCGCCCGGCGGCGCGCCGCCTCGTCTTCGTGGCCGATGGACGACCACACGTCGGTGACCACCAGCGCGGCGCCCTCCACCGCCTCCCGGGCGCTCTCCACCAGGGTGGTGGTGTTGCTGCCGGCCACCATCTCCGGGTCCGGACGGTAGCCTTCGGGGCAGGCGACCCGCAGCTCGAAGCCCCACTGCCGGGCGGCGTTGATGTAGGAATGGCACATGTTGTAGCCGTCGCCGACGAAGGCCACACGGCGGCCGGCGATGGGGCCGCGCAGCTCTTCGAAGGTCAGCACGTCGGCCAATAGCTGGCAGGGGTGATGACGCGAGGTCATGGCGTTGATCACCGGGACCGCCGCGCTGTCTGCGAAGCGCACGATGTCGTCGTGGCTGCCGGTGCGGATGGTCACCGCGTCCACCATCTGTGCCAGCACCCGCGCCGTATCCTCGATGGGTTCGCCGCGGCCGAGCTGAGTGTCCTCCGGCGCCAGCACGATGGCGTGGCCGCCGAGCTGGGTCATGCCCGCTTCGAAGGCGACCCGGGTGCGGGTGCTGTGCTGCTGGAAGATCATGGCCAGCGTGCGCCCTTCGAGCGGCCGGTGCTGCTTGCCGTCGCGGCGCAGCGATTTCAGCGTCTTGGCGCGCTGAATCAGTCCGTCCAGCTCGTCGGCGGTGAAGTCGAGGAGCGTCAGAAAGTCCCGCTTGCTGCTCATCGGCCGTGCCTCAGCCGCTGATGACCGCGGCGACCCGGTTCACCAGTTCGTCGGCTTCGGCGTCGGTCATGGTCAGCGCCGGCAGCAGCCGCACCACGTTGTCGCGGGTCACGTTGATGAGCAGGCCCGCAGCGAGCGCGGCGCCGACCAGATGGCCGCAGGCCTCGTGCATCTCGATGCCGATCATCAGGCCCTTGCCGCGCACCTCGCGCACGGCGTTGTTGCCGGCGAGGCGCTGGCGCAGGCCGCTGACGATGCGCTCGCCGAGCACCCGGGCGCGTTCCAGCAGGCCGTCGCGCTCGATCACGTCGAGCACGGCGTTGGCCGCGGCGCAGGCCAGCGGATTGCCGCCGAAGGTGGAGCCGTGGTTGCCCGGGCCGAACACGTCGGCCGCCTTGCCGCGGGCCAGGCACGCGCCCACGGGCACGCCGTTGCCGAGGCCCTTGGCGGTGGTGACCACGTCGGGCAGCACGGCGTCGTGCTGGTAGGCGAAGAACGTGCCGGTGCGGCCGTTGCCGGTCTGCACCTCGTCGAGCATCAGCAGCCAGCCGTGGGCGTCGCAGATCTCGCGCAGGGCTTTCAGGTAGCCGTCACCGGGAATGGCGATACCGCCCTCGCCGAGCACCGGCTCCACCAGGATGGCCACCACTTCCTGGTTGTTGTCGGCGATCTGGCGGATGGCCTCGACGTCGTTGAATGGCGCCCGCACGAAGCCGGACAGCAGCGGCTCGAAGCCGGCCTGCACCTTGCGGTTGCCGGTGGCCGTGAGGGTGGCCATGGTGCGGCCGTGGAAGCTGTTCTCCATCACGATGATGGCGGGGCGGTCGATGTCCTTGCTGTGGCCGTACAGCCGGGCCAGCTTGATCGCCGCTTCGTTGGCCTCGGCGCCGCTGTTGCAGACGAACACCTTCTCCATGCCGGAGATGGCGCACAGCCGCTCGGCCAGGCGTTCCTGCTGGGGAATGCGGTACAGATTCGAGGTGTGGGTGACGCGCGCCGCCTGCTCGGCGACGGCCCGGGTCACGTCCGGGTGGGCATGGCCGAGGCCGCACACGGCGATGCCGGTGAGGGCGTCGAAGTAGCGCTTGCCCTGGGTATCCTCGAGCCACACGCCGTCGCCACGTTCGAACGCGACGTCCTGGCGCTTGTAGGTGCTCATCAGCGTCATGCGCAATCCCCCCGCAGGGTGGGTCGTCCGGGAACGGCAGATCGGCCGCCGCAGCGGCGGAAATCGGCACCTCCCTAAACGACGACAGGCAGCGGGTGCTGCCTGGAAAAGCGGCGGATCGTACTGCAGCCCGGTCGGCGAATCAACGCGCCCGCGGCGTGCTCGGCCCGTGGCGGGCAGCGGGTCAGCTGCCGGCGAGGGCCTGCTCGAGCCGGTCCAGACCCTCGTCGAGCAGGCTGCGCGGACAGGCGAAATTGAAGCGCACGAATCCCTCGCCGCCGAAGCCGGCGCCGTCGGAGAGCCCGAGGCCGTGCCGCTCGAAGTACGCCCCCGGCCGCTTGAGCTCGAGATCGCGCACGTCCAGCCAGGCGAGATAGGTCGCCTCCACCGGCGTCATGCGCGTGCCGGCCACCTCCTGCAGGCGGCGGTGGTTGCTGCGCAGGTAGTCGAGCAGGGCAGGCAACCACGGGCCGTTGTCGTTGAAGGCGGCCTCGGAGGCCGCGAACTCCAGCGGCCCGATGCTCGGCATCAGTCCGCCCTGGGCCTGCTTGAAGCGGCGCCGCAGCTCCGGATCCGGAATCACCGCCACGCCACAGGACAGCCCCGGGATGTTGTAGGTCTTGGTCGCCGCGTACAGGCTGATGGTGCGCTCGGCGATCTCCGGCGACAGGCTCGCCACCGGCACGTGCCGGGCATTGCCGTCGAGCAGCAGCCGGCAGTGAATCTCGTCCGAGCACAACACCAGGTCGTGGCGCAGGCACAGCTCGGCCAGCTCGGTGAGCTCGTCGACGCTGTAGGCGCGGCCGGTCGGGTTCTGCGGGTTCGACAGCAGCAGCAGCCGAGACTCCCGGGTGATGGCCCGCTCCAGGGCGTCGAAGTCCATCACCCAGCGGCTGCCGTCCCGGACCAGCGGCACCTGAATCCCGGTCTGGCCCGCGTTGCCGGGGACCGCCAGGAACGGGTAGTAGACCGGTGTCGGGATCACCACGTTGCCGCCCTGCACGGCGGTCGCCCGGGCCGCCAGGTTGAACCCGGTGACCACCCCGGGCAGCCACACCAGCCACGACTCGGGCACCTGCCACTCGTAGTGGCGCAGCAGCCAGCCGCGGAACGCTTCGATCAGGGTTTCCGGCGTGCGGGTGTACCCCACGACCGGATGCTCGAGGCGCCGGCGCACGGCCTCGCGGATGAACTCGGGCATGGCGAAGTCCATGTCCGCCACCCAGAACGGCAGCACGTCGGTGCCGGCGTACTTGTCCCACTTGGTGCTCCAGGTGCCGCGCCGGTCGATCACGCGGTCGAAGTCGGGGGTTCCCGTGCCCATGGGTGCTCCAGCCTGAGGTCTTACTCGGATGCAGGCCGGACGCGAGCGCGCTGCCGGATCGGCCTGTCGGACAGCGGTGTGCGCCGGCGCTGCTCTAGGCGCTGCCGCTGCCGCTCTAGTACACTGGCTGCCCATTGTAATCGCACTACCCGGGAGTTTCGCATGAGCGAAGACGTCCTCGACACCATCCGCGAACAGGTCCAGTCGAATCCCATTCTGCTGTACATGAAGGGGTCGCCGGCGGCGCCGCAGTGCGGCTTCTCGGCGCAGACGGTGCAGGCGCTGGCTTCCTGCGGCGAGCGCTTCGCCTACGTCGACGTGCTGTCGCATCCGGAGATCCGGGCCAACCTGCCCAAATACGCGGACTGGCCGACCTTTCCGCAACTCTACGTGGAAGGCGAGCTGATCGGCGGCTACGACATCATCACCGAGATGCACGAGAGCGGCGAGCTGCAGGAGCTCATCAAGAAAGCGGCAGCCGCCAACACCGAGTCCGACTGACCTCTACCTTTGGAGCGGCCCGGGCACGTGTGACGCCCCGGGGCGCTCCCAAGAAAGGCGCTCCAAGAAAGGCGCTCCCAAGAAAGGCGCCCCCGAAAAAGCGCTCCCGAACAAAAGCGCTGCTAGCCTCGCGCCTCCCACGCGTTCACCACAGCACAGAACAGCTCCGCCGTGCGCTCGGCATCGTAGAGGGCACTGTGCGCCTGATCCCTGTCGAAGCTGATCTCCGCCCGCGCGCAGGCCTCGCTCAGCACTGTATGGCCGAAGGCCACGGCGGCCAGTGATGCCGTGTCGATGAACGAGAACGGGTGGAACGGGTTGCGCTTCACGTTGGCGCGGGTCACCGCCCGGTTCAGGAACTGCTGATCGAAGGCGGCGTTGTGGGCCACCAGGATGGCGCGCTGACAGCCCTGCTGCTTCATCGCGTTGCGCACCTGACGGAACAGCTGGCGCAACGCCTCCCCTTCGCCGATGGCTTCGCGGCCCGGATCCATCGGGTCGATGCCGGTGACCTTGAGCGCGGCCGGATTGAGCACGCCGCCGGGGTAGGGGTGCACGGCGCGCAGCCAGGTTTCCGCCGGCTCGAGCCGGCCGCTGCGGAAGCGGACCTGGACCGCGGCCATCTCCAGAATGGGGTTGGATTCCGGGTCGAAACCCCCGGTTTCCAGGTCCACCACCACCGGCAGAAAGCCGCGAAATCGTGCCGACATGTCCATCGCGGGCACCTTAGCGCGTTTACCGCGGCGGTGCAGGAACGGAATTCGGGTCGGGCGCCGGCCTAAAGGTCCGCCGGACGCTGCCGACAACGTAGATGAGCTCAACGTGTATCTGGATTGCCGGTGCGCCCACTCATTCTGCTGATCGTGGCTCTGACGGCAGGCTCCGCCGCGGGCCAGCCCTTCGTGCATGGCCTCGGTGCCTCCTGGTCGGTGCGCGAGGCCGACGGCCTGTGCATGCTGGAGCAGTCGGCCCGCGACTTCGGCGTGGTCCGCTTCGTCGGCGCCCCCGGGGTGCCCCTGCGCCTGGAGTTGCTCGGCCACCGGGAAGTTTTCGCCGACGGACCGGTGGGCCTGTATCGGGTGGCGCCACCGTGGCACCCGGAGCATCCCGATCAGACCTCACTCGGCGTCAGCGAGCAGCGTGCCGGCAGCTCGGTGCTGGTGCCCGACCCCCTTGCCACCCGGGTGCTGATGGCGCTGTACGACGGCTTCGAGGCCCACGTCCAGCATGCCGCCTGGTACGGCGGTGACGCCGCCATCCGCATTGGCAACGAGCACCTGCGCGGCCAGTACGAAGCCTTCGCGCGCTGCCTGGAAGACGCCACGTCCCGCGGCTGGTCCGCCTTCGAGCGCACCCGCATCGAGTACCCGACGGACAAGCAGGAACTCTCCGAGGCGGACCGCACGCGGCTGCGCCAGGTGGCGGAGTACGTGCTCGCCGACCCGGCCGTGAGCCGGGTGTTCATCGACGGCCACACCGACGACGTGGGCCCGGACCACGCCAACCTGGCCCTGTCCAAGCGCCGCGCCGAAGCCGTCGCCGCATACCTGCGCCAGTGCGGGGTACCGGAGTCGCGGCTGGTGGTGCGCTATCACGGCTCGGCCTATCCCGTCGCCGCCGGCGATTCCGCAGCCGCCCGCGCCGAGAACCGCCGCACCACCGTGCGCCTGGAGCGCGACTGGCCCCAGGGCGACATGGCGGCGCGGTAGACCGCTCCTACGGTTATGTGGCGGCGTGATTACGCCGGGCACATTTCATATGATGGGCGCCCGCTCATCAACAGGGACGAATTCGTGGCTGACAAGGTGGTATTGGCGTATTCCGGTGGCCTCGACACCTCGGTGATCTGCCGCTGGCTGCAGGAAACCTACGACGCCGAGGTGGTCACCTTCACCGCCGATCTGGGCCAGGGTGAGGAAGTGGAGCCGGCCCGGGCCAAGGCCAAGGCCATGGGCGTGAAGGAGATCTACATCGAGGATCTGCGCGAGGAGTTCGTGCGCGACTTCGTGTACCCGATGTTCCGCGCCAACACCCTCTACGAAGGCGAGTATCTGCTCGGCACTTCCATCGCCCGGCCGCTGATCGCCAAGCGCCTGGTGGAAATCGCCCGCGAGACCGGCTCCGACGCCATCGCCCACGGCGCCACCGGCAAAGGCAACGACCAGGTGCGCTTCGAGCTCGGCGCCTATGCGCTCGAGCCGGACATCAAGGTCATCGCGCCTTGGCGCGAGTGGGACCTGACCTCCCGGGAAGCGCTGATGAAGTTCTGCGAGCAGCATCAGATTCCGGTCGACGCCAAACGCGGTGAGAAGTCGCCGTACTCCATGGACGCCAACCTGCTGCACATCTCCTACGAGGGCGACAACCTGGAGGACCCCTGGCAGGAGGCCGAGGAGAGCATGTGGCGCTGGACCGTGGCCCCGGAGCAGGCGCCGGACGAGCCGCAATACGTGGAGATCGAGTTCGAGCACGGCGATCCGGTGGCCGTGGACGGCGAGCGCCTCGGCCCGGCGGAGCTGCTCACCCGGCTCAACCAGCTCGGCGGCGCCCACGGCATCGGCCGCAGCGATCTGGTGGAGAACCGCTTCGTCGGCATGAAGTCGCGCGGCTGCTACGAGACCCCCGGCGGCACCCTGCTGCTGAAGGCGCACCGCGCCATCGAGTCCATCACCCTCGACCGTGAGGTGACCCACCTCAAGGACGAGCTGATGCCGCGCTACGCGGAGCTGATCTACAACGGCTACTGGTGGTCGCCGGAGCGGCAGGTGCTGCAGGCGCTGATCGACGAATCCCAGAAGCCCGTGAACGGCAAGGTACGCCTGAAGCTGTACAAGGGTGGGCTGTCGGTGAGCGGCCGGATGTCCCCCGAGGACAGTCTCTACGATGCGCACGTCGTCACATTCGAGGACGATCGCGGTGCGTATGATCAGAAAGATGCCGCCGGGTTCATCCGTCTCAACGCCCTGCGGCTCAGACTGGGCGCGAAGCGGGGCCGCAAGCTCTCGTGACGCCCCGTCACGCACAAAACGCTCAGGGTGATGGACACGATGGGTGACTTTCAGGTGCTATTCAGTGGAGAGATAGCCCGCGGCTCGAACATGGATGCCGTGCGGGCGCGGCTCGCACGGGAGCTCGGTATCGACGACCGTAAGGCCCGGGCGCTGTTCTCCGGGCGTACGGTGGTGATCCGCAGCCAGCTCATGGAGGGCGAGGCCCGCCAGCTGCAGCAGCGCATGGCCGACCTGGGGGCGATCTGCCGCATAAAGTCCCTGTCGGCGCCGAGGGCGCCCACCATCGACAAGGACGCCTTGCGCATGGAGGGCAACAACGAGCAGACCCTGAAGGACATTACCGCGGCGCACGTGGAGTGTCCGCGCTGCGGTCACCTGCAGCTCGAAGCCAGCCACTGCAACCAGTGCGGCGTGGACATCGCCGCGGCCATGGTGCAGAAGCGCAAAGAAGATCTGCTGATCGAGAAGAAGATCCGTGACCTGCGTTCCGGCCGCGGACCCGCGGAAACGGCATCGGCAGGGCCCGCGGCACCGCGCCGCGAAGCCGCGATTGCCGGCTCCGTGCCCCCCGTCATCAAAAGCGAGAACCGCTCCCCGCCGCGTAAGAAGTCCGGCTTCGTGCGCGAGCTGTTCCGCCGCTCCTGACCGGCGTGGCCGCACCCGCCGCCCCCATCGGGGTATTCGACTCCGGCATGGGCGGGCTCACGGTGCTGCGCGCCCTGCGCGAAGCGCTGCCGGCCGAACGATTCCTCTATCTGGGCGACACCGCCCGGCTGCCTTACGGCACCAAGAGCCGCGACACCGTGCAGCGCTATGCCGCCCAGGCCACCCGCATTCTCGTGGAGCGCGGCATCAAGGCGCTGGTGGTGGCCTGCAACACCGCTTCCGCCGTGGCCCTCGACGCGCTCGCCGAACGCTATGCGCCGCTGCCCGTGTTCGGCGTGGTGGAGCCAGGCGCCGCGGCGGCGGCCGCGGCTGCCGGGGACGGCCGCCACGGCCGGGTGCTGGTGCTCGCCACCGAGAGTACGGTGAGCGGCGGCGCCTATCAGCGCGCGCTGCTGTCGCGGCGCGGCGACCTCGAAGTGCTGGCCCGAGCCTGTCCGCTGCTGGTGGCGCTGGCCGAAGAGGGGCGCCACGACGGCGCCCTGGTGGAGCTCGCGCTGGCCGAGTATCTGCGCGGCGCCCTCGTCGGCGGCGCCAAGCCGGTGACCACGGTGCTGCTCGGCTGTACCCATTTCCCCGTGTTCCGCCCGGCGCTCGAGCGCCTGCTCGGTGCTCAGGGCGCGCCCGGCGCCCTGGTGGTCGATTCCGCGGAAACTACCGCGGCGGCGCTCGCCGACGAACTCGGCGCCGGCCGGCTTCCGGCCGCCCCGCCAGGCGCCGGCGGGGTGGAACTCCTCGCCACCGATGGACCCCAGCGCTTCCGCCGCGTCGGCCGCTACTTCCTCGGCACCGCCATCGACGCCGTGGAGCTGGTGGACCTGTAGCCTCAGCCGCTCAGCCCAGGCTGAGCACCGGCGTCGCGCCGTCCTCCTCCAGCTCCCACCAGGCCGACCATGCCCCGTCCCGGCGCTCCAGCAGCAGGTAGTTGCGCTGGGCCGTGTAGGTGCTGCGCTGGCCGGGCAGGGCGGTGAGGGTGATGCGGCGGTCGGCCAGGGGCGACTCGCCGAACCGCGCCAGTCCGCCCAGCGCCCGGGCATAGGCCCGGGGCGGCGGCGGATGAGTGATGCCCGACGCGACCAGCTGATGCAGATCGCCGGAGTCCGAGGACAGGGTGCCCCGGGTGGCCAGGTGAATCTCACCGGACAGCACCGTGACCCGGCCGCCGGGCCGCTCGTGGGCGTCGAGCAGGGTGGTCAGGAACGCCCGCCACTCCTCCCGGTGGGCCCGGCTCTGCCACTGGTCGCGCAGGTCGTCCTCGTACTTCTGCGCGTGGGGAACGAGGTGCAGCACGGCTTCCACCAGCGACAGCCGGGGACCGAGCGCCGGCACGCTGGACAGCACCAGCACGCGGCCGGCGCCCGGCGCGCGCATCTGCTCACGGAAGATCCGCCAGCCCTGCTCGGTCATCACCCGGTCCGGGCGCCGCTCGGAGCGCAGATCCGGCGCGACGATGCGCAGCCCCGGCAGGTCCAGGTGCCAGCTCAGGGTGGCACCAGTCGAGTCCGCGCAGATGGCCGGCGGCGCGTCGCCGGCGGCGGCCATCTGAAACGCCAGGTACTGCTCCCGGGCCACCCGGAACACCAGCCGCCCCACCGGCGCGTCGAGCTGCGCCGCCGGCCGCGACCCCCAGCCGTCGCAGATGTCGTGATCGTCCCAGATGGCGAGCGACGGTACCCGGGCCATCACCCGGGCGACTGCCGGCTGGGCATAGGCCTCGAGATAGCGGCGGAACAGGTAGTCGCCCAGGCGCGCCTCGAGATCCACGGGCGGCTCGCTGTGAATGCCTGCCGGCCGGCCCGCGGACCAGGCCAGCAGGGCGGGGTCGATCTCCAGCATCTCGTCGGCGTAGAGCTGATCGCCGCCGTGCAGCAGCAGGTGCACGCCGTGTTCCTCCACCTGCCTGCCCAGCCGCCGCCACAGCAGGTTGCGCTCGTCGGTGAGGCGTTCGCGGTCGGCATGCTCCTGGCCGTTGCAGGCCACGTAGGCGATGCGCAGATCGCCGTCGAGGTTCGCGGCCACCGGGAACCAGGCGCCGCGGAACCGGTAGCCGGCACCGGGCTCCGGCGGCAGCGTGAAGTCGTAGCGCAGCAGGTCGTAGCCGAGCCGCTGCTGCAGCAGCCGCGGCGTCACCGGCGTCCCGTTCGCCTCCAGGGTCGACGCCGGCCCGCTGGGCTGGGCGACCAGCGCAGCCAGCGCCAGGCCGGCTTCGGACCAGCCGTGACAGAACAGCAGCGGGCCCACCGTGGCAGTGCCAGCCAGGACGTCGCGAACGCGCCGGGTCGTGTCCGCCGAATTGTCAGTCACGCGGGGCCGCTCACGTCTCGGTCTTGTCCTTGTACTCGCACAGATCCTCGATGATGCAGGCGCCGCAGCGCGGCTTGCGGGCCACGCACACGTAGCGGCCGTGGAGGATCAGCCAGTGATGGGCGTCGCGCTTGAATTCACCGGGCACCACTTTGTCCAGCCTGTCCTCAACCTGCCGGACGTTCTCGCCCTTGGCGATACCGGTGCGGTTGCTCACCCGGAAGATGTGGGTGTCGACGGCGATGGTGGCATGGCCGAAGGCGGTGTTCAGCACCACGTTGGCGGTCTTGCGGCCGACTCCGGGCAGCGCTTCCAGCGCCGCGCGGTCTTCAGGCACCCGCCCGCCGTGTTCGTCGACGAGAATCTCACAGGTGCGGATGACGTTCTTCGCTTTGGTGTTGAACAGGCCGATGGTGCGGATGTAATCGGACAGTCCTTCGACTCCCAGATCGCGGATCGCCTCCGGCGTATTCGCCGCGGCGAACAGCGGCCGGGTGGCCTTGTTCACGCTCACGTCGGTCGCCTGAGCCGAGAGGATCACCGCGACCAGCAGCTCGAACGGGGTCGAGAACTCGAGCTCCGTCGTGGGGTTGGGATTGGCCGCCTGCAGGCGTTCGAAGATCTGGCGGCGTTTGTCGTTGTTCATGAACTCTTCCGGAACAGGGCGTTGCCGAGGGCCAGCAGCAGGCCGGCGATGATGAAGGCCCCGGGCGGGGCGGTGGCGAGCAGCAGGCCGGGCCATGCCTCCGGCAGCTTGATCTCCCAGTGGTCGGCGCCGGCGCCGAACAGCAGCTCCATGCCGGCGAACAGGGTGCCCTGACCGACGGCCTCGCGCACCAGGCCCAGGGTCAGCAGGGCAATCGCGAAGCCGGCGGCGGTGCCGAGGGCGTCCAGCAGCGACGGCCACACCGGGGCGCGGCTGGCGAAGGCCTCGGCGCGTCCGAGGATCATGCAGTTGGTGACGATGATCTGCACGAACAGGGCGATGCGGGTGTACAGCTCGAAGGCGTAGGCCTCCATCAGCAGCACCGCGCAGGTGGTGAAGGTGGCCACCACCAGCACGAAGGCGGGGAGACGAACGAACTCGGGAATGAGCCGGCGCAGCGCCGAGATGGCGACGTTGGAGCCCACCAGCACCGCGGCGCTCGCCACCGCCAGGGCCAGGGCCGTGACCGCGCTGGTGCTCACCGCCAGCAGCGGACACAGACCCAGGAGCTGCACCCAGGCCGGGTTGCGCCGCACCAGGCCGGCGCCCAGGGTGGCGGCAGCGGCGTCCGTGGCAGCAGCGACGTGGATGTCCGAGTGGGCGTCGCTCATCTGCCGCACGCCGGGTCGGAGATGCCGGCGCTTTCCAGCGCCCCGGCCAGAGACCGGCTGAGGGCGCGGCTGGTGATGGTCGCGCCGCTCACCGCATCCACGCCGGCCAACGCTGCGGCGTCTCGGCCCGCCAGGCTCTCCAGCCAGCCGCGCTCCGGCGTGTCGAGAAAATCGGCGATGCCGGGTGTTTCCTGATGGGCGGTGATGCGCACGCCGGTCAGGGCCGGCGGCGTGTCGAGAGCCACCGCCGCGAGCCAGCGGATGTCGCCGCCGTAGCCGCGAGCTCTGCCGCGCACGACCGCCCGGCCGGGGCACAGGAGCGCCACGTCGTCGTGCCATTGCACCCGGGCCGCCGCTGCGGCACTGCCGGTGAGGTCCACCAGGGTCTGCTGAAACCGGCGCGCGCGGTTCTCGGCGATGCGCTCGTCGGTGAGGGCGGCGACGCCGGCGATCAGCGCCGCGCAGGCCGCGGTCAGGCCAACGAACAGCAGCACGGCGGAGACCCGGGACTCAGGCATGGTCGGCCCGCTCCAGGGTGAGCATGCGGTCGAGGTAGGGCGTCGCGCCATTGGCCAGCAGAATGCCGAAGGCGATGCCGTCCGGGTAGTTACCGAAGCTGCGCACCACGAAGGCCACGGTGCCGATCAGGCAGCCGAACAGGATCTGCCCGCGGGCGGTGACAGGATGGGTCACGGGGTCGGTGGCGAAGAAGAACGCCGCCAGGCAGGTACCGCCGGCGAACCAGTGAAAGGCCGGCGAGCCGAGGCTCGACGAGCTGCCGCCGTCGTAGCCGAGCGCCGCCAGCAGGCCCAGGGTGCCGAGCATGGCGGCGGGCACCCGCCATGCCGCGATGCCGCGCCACACCAGCACCAGGCCGCCGGCGAGAAACGCCAGGTTGATCCACTCCCAGCCGGCGCCGCCGACGCTGCCGAGGGCCGGGCTGGCGGCGAACAGCTCGGCGACGGTCTCACCTTCGCTGTGCCGCAGCGCGGTCAGCGCGGTGGCGCCGCTCATGCCGTCGACGGCGGCGGGCCAGGTGGCGAAGGCGCCGGGGAACGACACCAGCGCCACGGCATAGCCCACCACGGCGGGGTTGAAGGGATTGCCGCCGAGGCCGCCATACAGATGCTTGCCGAGGCCGACCCCGGCGGTCACCGCCAGGGCGAGCACGCCGTAGTCGATGCCGGGGGGCAGGGCCAGGGTCACCAGCACGCTGGTGAGCAGGGTGCTGCCGTCGCTGAGGGCCGGGCGCACCTCGCGCCGCTGTGCGGCCAGGGCCGCGGCTTCCACGGCCAGTCCGACCAGCACCGCAAATGCCAGTCGGGGCAGGTAGCCGGGCCCGAAGAAATGGACCAGGGCGACGCCGCCGGGAGCGAGCGCTCCCAGCACCGTGAGCATGATGCGGCGGGTGCTCAGCGCAGCCACGGCCGGTCGCCCCCGCCCTCGAGCCGGGCCCGGCGCCGGGATTCCCAGGCCGCGGCGCGGGCGGTGTTGCGCTCCAAATGGCGCTGGTAGCGCCAGCGCGCGTCGGCGGCTTCGTCACGGGCGGCGGCGTCTTCGGCCAGGGCCTGGCGGCCGCGGGTGAATTCGGCCAGCAGATCGATGTTGCTGGGACACACCTGGTTGCAGCGGCCGCACTCGATGCAGCGGTCGAGGCCGCGCTCGGCGGCGGCGTCCCAGGCGGCATCGGCGCAGTAGAAGTGCAGTTCCTGGGGCTTGAGCGCGTCCACCGGGCAGATGTCCTCGCAGGCGCCGCAGCGGATGCAGGGCAGGGTGGGCGCGTCCGGGGTGTGATTGCGGGGCCGCGAGAGAATACGTACCGGCCGCGGGCGCACCGGCTGTGGGGTCGGCTGCAGTTCGATGCAGTCCACCGGACACGGCGGCAGGCACAGTTCGCAGCCGGTGCAGCGGTCCTCCAGCACCGTGTGCATGAGCTGGGGCGCGCCGACGATGGCATCCACCGGACAGGCTTCCACGCAGCGGAAGCAGCCGATGCAGCGGGCTTCGTCGATCACCGCCACCTGGGCCTGGGGCTCCGTCGGCGGCGGCCCCGGGTCGCGGTCGAGCAGCCGGGCCAGGGCGCGCTGGGTGTCCTCGCCGCCGGGGGGACACAGGTTGATCGCTTCGCCCCGGGCCACGGCCTCGGCGTAGGGCCGGCAGCCGGGGTAGCCGCACTGGGCGCACTGGGTCTGCGGCAACAGTGCATCGATGGCGTCGACCGCCGCGTCGGCGTTCGCCGGCAGGCGCCGGTCCGCCCAGGCGAGCAGACCGGCGATCACCGCGCCGAGCCCCCCGAGCACAGCGATGACGGCCGCCGGCTCCGCCATCACGCGGCCAGCCCGGCGAAGCCCATGAAGCCCAGGGACAGGATCCCGGCAGTCACCAGGGCCGCCGGCACGCCGCGGAACGGCGCGGGCACCGGCGCATGCTCGAGGCGTTCGCGGAGTGCTGCGAACAGCACCATGACCAGGGAAAAGCCGAGCGCCGCGCCGATGCCGAACACCACGGTCTGCACGAAGCCGAGATCCTGACCCACCGCCAGCAGCGCCACCGCGAGCACGGCGCAATTGGAGGTGATGAGGGGAAGATAGATGCCGAGCACTTCGTACAGAAGCGGCTGGCGCGCCCGCAGCACCCGCTCGGTGAGCTGCACCACCGCCGCGATCACCACGATGAACACGACGATGCGCAGGTAGTCGATGCCGAGCGGCACGAGCAGCGCATGGTAGAGCAGATGGCTCACTGCCGCCGAGGTGGTGAGCACGAACGCGGTGGCCAGGCCCATGGCCGCCGCCGGCTGATACTGGCGGGTCACCCCCATGAACGGACACAGGCCCAGGAACTGAGCCAGCACGAAGTTGTTTACCAGCAGTGCCCCGATCAGTATCAGCCCGAGCTCAGCCATGGCGCCTCAGCGCACCACCATCCCGGGCTCGGCGCCGCTGTCCGGAGCGAGAAGAAAGATGTCCTCGCCGCCGGGGCCGGCGGCCAGCACCATGCCTTCGGAGGTGCCGAATCGCATCTTGCGTGGTGCCAGGTTGGCCACGACCACCACCAGGCGGTCGTCAAGGTCGCCGGCCGCGTAGGCCCGCTTGATGCCGGCGAACACCTGGCGCTCGCCGAGCTCGCCGACGTCCAGGGTCAGGCGCAGCAGCTTGTCGGCGCCTTCCACCGGCTCGGCGCGGAGGATCTTCGCCACCCGCAGGTCGACCTTCAGGAAGTCGTCGATGGAAATCTCGGTGCTGCCGCCGTCGGTGTCGGCTTCCTGCGCAGCGGCCTGCTTCTGCTCCGGCGCCGCCGGCGCGTCGTCAGGCGCGGCGGCCGCCTCCCGGGACGCTTCGATCATCCGGTCCACGGCGTCCTTCTCCATGCGCGCGAACAAGGCCTTGAACGGAGCGATGTCGTGATCGAGCAGCGGCGTGTCGAGATCGCGCCAGGACAGCGGCTCGATCTGCAGAAACGCCTCGGAGTCGGCGGCCAGGTTCGGCAGGATCGGTTTCAGGTACACCATCAGCACGCGGAACAGGTTGATGCCCTGGCTGCACACTGCCTGCACCTCGGCCTGGCGGCCGTCCTCCTTGATCATGGCCCAGGGCGCATGCTCGGCGATGTACTGGTTGGCGTGATCGGCGAGCGCCGTGACCTCGCGCACTGCGCGGGCCGTGTCGCCCTTCTCGTAGCGCTCGGCGATGCCCTCGGCGGCGGCGGTGAAGCGCTCGAACAGGGCCGGATCGTGCAGCTCGGCGGCCAGCCGGCCGTCGAAATGCTTGGTGATGAAGCCGGCGCAGCGGCTGGCGATGTTCACCACCTTGCCCACCAGGTCCGAGTTCACCCGCGCGACGAAGTCCTCGAGGTTGATGTCGATGTCGTCGACGGTGCCGTTCAGCTTGGCCGCGTAGTAGTAGCGCAGGTACTCGGGCTTCAGGTGCTCGAGGTAGGTGGTGGCGTTGACGAAAGTGCCCCGCGATTTCGACATCTTCTTGCCGTCCACGGTGACGAAACCGTGGGTGTGGATGCGCGTGGGCGTGCGGAAGCCGGCCGCGTCGAGCACCGCCGGCCAGAACAGGGCGTGGAAGTTGACGATGTCCTTGCCGATGAAGTGGTGCACCTCGGCGTCGCTGGCGGCGTTCCAGTAGTCGTCGAAGGCGACCTCGTTGTGCTGATCCGCGTAGTGCTTGAAGGCGGCCATGTAACCGATGGGTGCGTCCATCCACACGTAGAAGAACTTGTTCTCGGTGCCCGGAATCACGAAGCCGAAGTAGGGCGCGTCGCGGGAGATGTCCCAGGGACGCAGGCCTTCGCCGAGCCATTCCTGCAGCTTGTTCGCCACCTCCGGCTGCACGTGCCCGCTGGCCAGCCACTCGCGCAGGAAGTCGGTGTATTTGCCCAGGTCGAAGAAGAAGTGCTCGGAGTCGTTCAGCACCGGGGTGGCCCCGGAAATCAGCGACCGCGGCTCACCGAGCTCGGTGGCATCGTAGGTGGCGCCGCACACCTCGCAGTTGTCGCCGTACTGATCGTCCGCGCCGCAGTTCGGGCAGGTACCCTTCACGAAGCGGTCGGCCAGGAACATCTTCCGTTCCGGATCGTAGAGCTGTTCCACGGTCTTGGTGAAGATCAGCCCGGCCTTCTGCAGGCGGCCGTAGATCAGCTCGGCGAACTCGCGGTTCTCCTCCGAGTGGGTGGAATAGTAGTCGTCGTGGCCCACCATGAATCCCTGGAAATCCCGGGCGTGGGCCTGGCGCACCCGCTCGATCAGCGCCTCCGGCGTGGTGCCCTCCTGCTCGGCCTTGAGCATGGTGGCGGTGCCGTGAGTGTCGTCGGCGCACACGTAGGTGACGCGATGGCCGCGCAGGCGCTGAAAGCGCACCCAGATGTCGGTCTGGATGTGCTCCAGCAGGTGGCCCAGGTGAATGTCGCCGTTGGCATTCGGCAGGGCGCTGGTGACGAGGATTCGACGGGTCATGTGTGCTTTGGTCTGCTTGATCGGTCACCCGTAGGAGCGGCCGGGCGCATGTGATGCCCAGGCCGCTCCTACGCGAATTTGCTGCCGGTCCGGGAAAGGCGCGACTATACCGACATCCCGCGTATAATGCCCGGCCGCCGAGAGCGGCCTCAAGGCGCCGCAGCCTGGCTGGAGACTGTATGAAGCTGGAACAGTTCCCCGACCCCTACCTCGACGTTCCGTGGCTGGATCTCGGGGCGCGGCTGCGGGCTTCCGGCACGGACGTGGCGGTGACCCTCGGGTATCCGGCGGCCGGCATGCACGACGACCTGGCCCGCCGGCTCGCGGAGTTCCTCGGCGTCGAGCAGGTGAGCCTCGACCTCGACTTCCGCGCGCCCGAGGGGCGCGGCCCCGCCGGCGTGAAGCACATCATCGCCGTCGCCTCCGGCAAGGGCGGCGTCGGCAAGTCCACCACCGCCGTGAATCTGGCCCTCGCCCTCGACCGCGAGGGCGCCAAGGTGGGGCTGCTCGACGCCGACATCTACGGCCCCAGCCAGGGCATGATGCTGGGCGTGCCGGAAGGCCGGCGGCCGGAAGTGACTACCCGTGCCGGCCCCGGCGGCAAGGAAGACCAGTACTTCGTGCCCATCAAGGCCCACGGCATCCAGGCCATGTCGATGAGCTTCCTGGTCACCGAGAAGACCCCGATGGTGTGGCGCGGGCCCATGGTCTCCGGCGCCCTGCAGCAGCTCCTCGGCCAGACCCTGTGGGACGACCTCGACTACCTGATCGTCGACATGCCGCCGGGCACCGGCGACATTCAGCTCACCCTGTCGCAGCGCGTGCCGGTGGCCGGCGCGGTGATCGTCACCACGCCCCAGGACATCGCCCTGATCGACGCCCGCAAAGGCATCGAGATGTTCCGCAAGGTGGACATTCCCGTGCTCGGCGTGGTGGAGAACATGTCGGTGTTCCGCTGCCCCGAATGCGGCCACGAAAGCCCGATCTTCGGCGCCGCCGGCGGCGGCCGCATCGCCGAGGAGTTCGCCACGCCCCTGCTCGGTGCGCTGCCGCTGACCATGGACATCCGCGAGCAGGCCGACGGTGGCACGCCCACCGTGGCCAAGGACCCGGAGGGCGACATCGCCCGGATCTACCGCGATGCGGCCCGGCACATGGCGGCACGGCTGTGGCAGCTCACCGGCCCGGCGGGCGCCGAGGCCATGCAGATCACCATGTCGGACGACTGACGCGGCCGGCTACCTCAACGAGACGACGAAGAGAGATCGATGACCATCAAGTCCGACCGGTGGATTCGTGACATGGCGGCCCAGGGCATGATCGAGCCCTTCGAGGCCCAACAGGTTCGCTATGCGGCGTCGGGAGAGCGGGTGATCTCCTACGGTACGTCGAGCTACGGTTACGACGTGCGCTGCTCTTCGGACTTCAAGGTTTTCACCAACATCAACTCGGCAATCGTCGATCCGAAGAACTTCGACGAACGCAGCTTCGTCGACGTATCCGGTGACGTCTGCATCATCCCGCCCAACGCTTTCGCTCTGGCGAGCACGGTGGAGTACTTTCGAATCCCGGAGGACGTTCT
Source organism: Phaeophila floridearum (assembly GCA_036784835.1). NCBI lineage: Eukaryota > Viridiplantae > Chlorophyta > Ulvophyceae > Ulvales > Phaeophilaceae > Phaeophila > Phaeophila floridearum. The sequence goes on from JAYMFU010060995.1 coordinate 84,918, forward strand.
CACGCTGTGCGTCGGAAAATCGACTTACGCGCGCTGCGGCATCATCGTCAACGTAACGCCTTTGGAGCCGGAGTGGGAGGGACACGTCACCCTCGAATTCTCCAACACCACGAATCTGCCGGCCAAGATCTACGCCAACGAAGGCGTGGCGCAGATGTTGTTCTTCCAGTCGGACGAGCGCTGTGAGGTTTCCTACAAGGACCGCGGCGGCAAGTATCAGGGCCAGCGCGGCGTCACGCTGCCGAAGACCTGAGCGTGCCCTGCGGTAGGAGCGATCTCCCGATCGCGACCGGGCTTGCCACAGGTCGCGATCGGGAGATCGCTCCTACAGGCTCAGCCGACCACGCGCTCGCCCGTGCCCGGCTCGGTGCCGGCCGAGACGATACGGCCGATGCGCACCGGCGCTTCGTCCAGCTCGCGCAGCGACGCCTCCACGGCGTCGGCAGCCTCCGCCGGCGCCACCAGCACGAAGCCGATGCCGCAGTTGAAGGTGCGCAGCATCTCGTCGGTGTCGACGTTGCCGGCCTGCTGCAGCCAGTCGAAGATGGCCGGGCGGGTCCAGGCATTGAGGTCCACCAGCGCCGCGAGGCCGTCGGTGGTGGCGAAGATGCGCGGCAGGTTCTCGAGGATGCCGCCGCCGGTGATGTGGGCCATGGCGTGGATGGGCTGGCGTTCCAGCACCTCGAGCACGGTCTTCGCGTAGATCCGGGTCGGCGCCATGAGCGCGTCGAGGCGTTCGCTGTCTGGCGCAGCGCCCTGAACCTCGAGCAGCCGGCGGATCAGCGAATAGCCGTTGGAGTGCGGGCCGCTGCTCGGCAGCCCGATCAGCACGTCGCCGACGCCGAGCCGGGAACCGTCGACGATGCGCTCGCGTTCCACCACGCCGATGCAGAAACCCGCCAGATCGTAGTCGCCGGCCTGGTAGAAGCCGGGCATCTCGGCGGTCTCGCCGCCCACCAGGGCACAGCCGGCCAGCTCGCAGCCCCGCGCGATGCCGGTGATCACCCGTTCCGCCACGTCCACCTCCAGGGCGCCGGTGGCGTAATAGTCGAGGAACAGGAACGGCTCGGCGCCGGTGACCAGCACGTCGTTCACGCACATGGCCACCAGGTCCTGGCCGACGCTGTCGTGGCGGTCGTGGTCGATGGCGAGCTTGAGCTTGGTGCCGACGCCGTCGGTGCCGGTCACCAGGATGGGCTCGCGGTACTTCTCCGGCAGCCGCGCCAGGGCGGCGAAGCCGCCGAGGCCGGACAGCAGCTCCGGACGGTGGGTGGCCTTGGCGGCGGGTCCGATGCGGCGGACCAGCTCGTCGCCGGCTTCGATGTCGACACCGGCGTCGCGGTAGGTCAGGCCTTTGCTCAAGGTCGCGGCTCCGTCAGCGTGGGGCTCAAGGGTGCGCGAGTTTACCAGACCGCGCCCGGCCGAATTGGTTAAACTTGGCGGTCGCTTCAGTTCGCCGATTCGGATACTCCAGCGTGCGGAACATCCCCGTTCAATTCCTGCTCCGCCTTCGCTGGCGGGTTCTGCCGGTGGCCCTGGCCGCCTGGCTCGCTGCCGCCGGCACGGTCGCCGAGGAGGTGCCGTGGCTGTACGACGTGGAGGTGCCGGTCGAGGACCAGTCCTCCATGGCACGTCTCGACGCCGCCGGACGCGCCCTGGCCGAGCTGCTCACCCGGCTGACGGGCCTGGCCAGCGTGCCGCGCAACGACGCGGTGAGCCGCGCCCTGGCGGCGCCGGACCTGTACTACAACCAGTTCGGTTACGTGCGCGCAGGCGACGACCAGGAGCTGCGCCTGCGGCTGCAGTTCACGCCGCGGTCGGTGCTGGAGCTGATCCGCGACGCCAGCCTGCCCATCTGGCGGGCCAACCGCCCGGCAGTGGTCGCCTGGATCGTCGTCGACGACGGCGCCGAGCGGCGCATCCTCGGCACCGACAGCGAGCATCCGGTGGCCGCGGCGCTGCGGCAGCGGGCCCGGGAGCGGGGCCTGCCCCTGCGCCTGCCGCTGATGGACCTGACCGATCAGCTCGCCGTGGAACCGGCGGCGGTGTGGGGCCGGCTCAGCCAGACGCTGGTGCCGGCATCGACGCGCTATTCGGCGGACATCATCCTGGTGGGCCGGGCCCGGCAGGCCGGCGGCGGCGACTGGACGGCGGACTGGGAGTTCTGGGTGGAGGGCGACATCCGCGAGCTCGAGCTCGAGGCCGCGGAGCCCCGGCCCCTGGGCCGCGCCGCGGCGGATCTGGTGGCCGACGAGCTGGCGGCACGCTATGCCGTGCTCGACCGCGGCGTGCGGCGCCTGGACCTGGTCGTCAGCGCCCTGCAGGGTGCCGGCGACTACGCGGCCCTGCTGCGCTACTTCGGCGGTCTCGAGTTCGTGGAGGAGGTCTCGGTGTCGTCGGTGTCCGGCGACCGCCTCGGCGTGTCGCTGTTCACCGCCGCGGAACCGGATCAGCTACTCGAGCTGTTCCGTCTCGATCAGCGGCTGTTTCCGGACCGGCTGAACGACAGCCCGGGCGGCGCCATCGAGCTGGTCTGGCAGAGGCGCTGAGTCGTGACGGACGTGTGCTACCGGAGTACGGCGACGGTCTGCTGATGCTCACCGTCCTGCCCAACGTGATCACCGTGGTGCGCATCGCCATGATCGTGCCGACGGCCTGGCTGCTCTGGCAGTCGCATTACGTCGAGGCGCTGGTGCTCACCGCGCTGGCCGGCGCGTCGGATGCCGTGGACGGCTGGCTGGCCCGCCGCTTCGATGCGGTGAGTCAGCTCGGCGCCGCCCTCGATCCGGTGGCCGACAAGCTGCTGGTGGCGGTGCTGTTCGTGATCTTCGCCGTGCAGGGGCCTCTGCCCGTGTGGCTGGCGGTGATCGTGCTCGGCCGCGACCTGGTGATCATGACCGGCGCCACCGTGTACCGGCTGCTGTTCGGCCACATCGAATTCGCCCCCACCCTGGTCAGCAAGGCCAATACGGCGCTGCAGATCGTCACCGCCCTGGCCACTCTGGTGTGGCTGTGCGGCCTGGGGGTGCTGAGCGAGCTCACCGGCGCGCTGCTCGATCCCTGGGGCTTCTACGTGCTGGCGCTGCTGAGCCTCGCCTCCGGCGCCGACTACGTCGTCACCTGGAGCCTGCGGGCCTGGCGCGAAGCGCGCTCATGAGCGGCGGCAGCGACCAGCCGGCGGTTCCCGGTGGCCAGCTGGCGCTGCGCTTTCCGCTGTCGGCGCGCTGTCACTTCGACAGCTTCGTCACCGGCGCCAACGGCGAGCTGGTGCGCCGGCTGGAGTCCCTCGATACCGGCGACCGGGCGTTTCACGGCTATCTGCTGTACGGCCCGCCCGGTGTCGGCCGCACCCACCTGCTGCAGGCCGCCTGCCACCGCCACGGCGGCGGCGGCGCCAGCTATCTGCCCCTGCGCGAGGTCGCGCCGGCCATGCTGGAAGGGCTGGACACCCGGCATCTGGTCGCCCTGGACGACATCGATGCCTGGCTCGGCGACGCCGACTCGGAAGCGGCCCTGCTCGGCCTGTACCAGGGCCTGGTAGCCGCCGGCGGACGGCTGCTCGTGACCGCGGCGGCGCCGGCGGGGGAGCTCGAGTGCCGTTATCCCGACCTGGCGTCACGGCTGCGCGGCCTCGCCGCCTACCGGGTGGAAGGTCTGGACGACAGCGGCAAGGCGCGGGTGCTGAAGCGGCTGGCCCGGGAGCGCGGCCTGGTGCTCAATCAGCCGGTGCTGGACTTCTGGCTCACCCGCAGTGCCCGGGATCTGGCGGTGCTCCTCGAGCAGCTCGAGCGCCTGGACGCCGCGGCCATGGCGGCGCAGCGCCGGGTGACGGTGCCGCTGCTCAAGCAGGTGCTGGGCCTGTGAAGCATCTGCTGTGCACCGGCGGCGGCACCGCGGGGCACGTGATCCCGGCCATTCAGCTGATCGAGCGGGCCCGGGCCGACGGCGTGCGCGTGAGCTTCGTCGGC
>JAYMFU010060996.1:0-11999 GCA_036784835.1 Phaeophila floridearum
AGCCGACGCGGCGCGCGGCTCTGAAAGCCGCGGTTCAGAGCAGTAAGAAGCAGAAAGAAGCTTCACGTACCTCGTTGCCGCATCCATCACGAACGTTCATGACCATTGGAACGTTCATGACCATTGGAACATACTTGCTTGGCAAACACTCCGCAAGTAGCAAACGCATGCCACGCATCGTACCGCCGCAAACGCCACGGGGTTCGTGCACGCGGTCACCAAGCAAGTGCTGCGTAACACCGGTGTCCAGCGCACGCTTGTGGCGCGCAGCTGGCAAATTTGGTGCGTGACGCAAGGCAGGAACATTCTTTCAAAATATACCAAAACAATCCAGAAGGATCCGTAATTCGAACATTCTAGAACATCATACTCAAGCAAAAACGGCCTACTCGACCTCACATGCATGATCACGGTGGGGATCGAACCCACGACCTTCAGATTCGAAGTCTGACGCGCTATCCACTGCGCTACGCGACCAATTCACATTCGGAGCCGTGGTGTCAGATAATTTCAAACAGATAGTATATATATTTTACTTTTATAATTGCTCGATCCCTGTCCTCTGCATGTGTGCCTCGGGTTTGTATCCATCCTATATTCACGTGCGGCTGCGTCTGAACAGCTCAAGCTGCAGCCAATTGCAAGCCGGACATTGCATCAATGACAGCAGCAACACCACCGCTACCGCTGCTATTACTACTTGTGATCACTACAAGTGTAGCGCAATTGTTCAAATCTTTGTCATTTCCGCTACGTTCCACCACAAGCTACCAACTCTCACACCCTCGACAATACTTGTGACCCCACCAACTCATTTACTGCCAGACAGACAATAACACAATACTGGAACCCAACAATGCAACTGTAGAAATGACAACTGTCCGACATGTCATTCAGGACTGTATGTCGCTGCACCACCTAGGTACCACTGTAAAAAGGTGTCTTGGCACAAGGAACACTTTTGCAACTGGCCCACGACGCAATGTGTAATGGTCCGGGCACCTCAAGCACGGTCCGCATCTCCACACACCCAGTCCACTCACCAGCAATGTTGCAGCGGTGAAATGAGCGTCACAGTCTCACAGTCTACCTATCTCCAGATATTGTGGCCAATGACTCCTTGTCTGCGTCTCAGCCGTTGTGCTGACCAGGAACACTGCGGGCCGCTACCCAACTGATGGTGCTATGTCGTGAATGACTCACCACATCCACACGAGCCCTTTGAATTTGGGTTCAGAAACACGAATTCTGCCCTACACGCAGAGCAGCACTGTCATTGTCGTTGTTGTAGATCAGTCATCCAGGACATCCCAGGGTCCCACGTTTGATAGCTGCTGGAAAGCAGCCTAGGATCTGTGAGGCTGAACTAGCCATGGTTACACAGCAACAGGCCCATGCTTCGGTGCTGTTTGGCAGGACAAGCATTCACAAGAGACATCAGCCGGCATGCGTGGTAAACAAAACACAGCTGTGCAGGGCAGTCTTTGATCACAACGCAATCGATCTGAATGAGCCCCAATGCAAAACAATCAGAGTAAGGTAGTATAGGCAGGTAGTGTAGGCAGGTGGTTCTGGCAACGAATGTACAAAACGAAAAGATGGAACGAATGACGCAAGGGCACAGCATGGCCGAAGGCATAATTGGTCGTGTGCTAGTGGGCGGTATGCTTCAAGTTGTGGCACATGCAGAACCGCGGTCCACAGTCGTGCCCAACACATCAGCGTCACAGGCATCGCACCTGAGCCGATCCGAGACGAAGTCCATGGTCGTGCCCACCACGTGCATCAAAGCAGCTGGCTCGATGAGGACACGCACGCCCTTGTCGTCCACGACCTCATCGAACTTGCCACGTTCGTCGGCGTAGTTCAGTGTGTAGCTCATCCCGTTGCAACCCCGTTGCTTGACACCCAGCTTGATAAACTCCTGCATTTAGCTCTGTTGATGAAGCAGCGACACCACAAACGGCGATGAACGCACGCAACAGTGGGGGGCGAAGTGCCGGGGAGGGGAGGGACTCGCCTTCTGCCGCAGGTCTAGAAGCTCCCTTATGCGCTTGGCAGCGCTCTCCGTAACATTCAGGGCGAGCTTCGAGGGCAGCTTGCGAGCGGCCTGTGCGAGGCACACGGCGGACCCAAAGGTCATTGATTGCGTGCCGAGCTGCCGGCAGCCAGATGCAGCAAACGAGGAGGTGACGAACTGATGCGCGGGATCACGCGCCCCTTGGAAGCGGCTTTTGAACACGGCCGTTGTGCTGCTGGACGGCAACGTTCTCGATTGTACTGAGGAAGCTAAGGCTCCGTCCACTTGCGTGAAGCCTCTAACAGATGTCCACCGCGTTGGTGGTATGTGTCGGCTGCGGGGAGCGAGATGCAATTCAATCTCAACCTTGGGCAGGACTAAGCATGCGCTAGTGATCCAATTTATCTGCGCATTGAAGCACGCTTGGAAAGGTACACGCGTACGGGGCTCGGCGGTGACAAGCGTCACGCTCTGCTCGATGTCTCGCGGCAACGTGGGCCTCGGATGCGTCATGGTGCATGGACGCGTGGCCCAGTGGAACGGGCGAGGTTACCTCGCCGAGGTACAGCGTTTCTATTTTCCGGGCCATACAAGATGTTTGGACAATTTGCGTTCTTCGACTTTGTCTCTGACGTAACTGGAGCGATCGTTGCTCGCGTGGTCGGCTGGTGTTCAGCATTGACAAGCTCGGTCAGAGGGACCCGTTTCCATCGAGCCACGAACGTAAGCCCCCCGCAAGCGGGAAGCAATGTGCACAGTTTATCCAGATCATTTGGAAGAAACAGCGTACAAAGGCGCTCGATGGTTCACTGCCAATACGCACACAAGTACGGACGACTTCGATGCAAGATACTCTAGGTGTGTACCGGGGGTCGCTACCTTGGCTGATTGCTCTGTTGGCTGCCTTTTCGGCTTTGTTCTTGCTTTCTTTCGCTCTTGTACCGGGGGTCACGAGGAGGATGACTGTCAACTGGGTTGTTGCACACCAGGTGCACGGGTAGCCAGCATTGCACCCAGCTCAGTTCGTCAGTGCCATGTCTGACCCTCCTGTTTAGCCATCACTTCTCAACTGTCATTGCTGTAGCATGGTTGGCAGATAATCCAAGGCCCTGGTGTGATCACAGACCTGTGAGCTGGTGCACCGCTGTGAGTACTGCTGGTCCTGCATACCCCTCCTTGTTCAAGTATGGAACGCCTTTTCTCAGGTGTGTCTCCGTAAGGGTACCAATAGCTGACGCCAGGTGGATGAGGGCCAGGACAGATCGTTCCCCTGGCGCAGTGTTTATCCCTGTGTGACACAGTACAATGATGCAGTGGTACATGTCCAAATGAACGCTGTATTTCTGTGAAGATCCTGTTGACAGATTCATACCAGACACTTGAGCTTACACACGGTCGTACAAACCGCGCATGTCCCATGATGCATGGTGTGCTGACTGATACTGCATCTGTACCACAAGCGTGGACTGCCATCATTCACCATTGGTGAACATCACAGCAGGCGCCGGTAAGAGATGAACATCCAACACAATTTGGACCCGCCTTGCTGCGCATACGAACTTCAGCTTGGCAGTCACCATTCGCTTATTAATAACTGGTGCCTGTTGCAGCTAGTCATGCACAGTTAGCCCTGTGTCCTGCACCACCGCATGCATCGCTGACATTCTGCATATACATGCGCAACAACCGCGTTTAACATACATAACCTGAATGTGCCCCTGAATGTCACAGCATGGTTGTTGATGGGCTGACCTCCCATCCACTGGTAACTGTGAGGGCGCTCAGCTCCATGCCCTGGTGAACATCCATGCACTGTTGAAGTCCGTAAGAAAAGCCCATATGAGGGTGCCATGTAAGGTCACTCAGTTCTTTGTATGAATCTAGGTAAATCCACACCGTGGAATGGCTTCTTTCAGCCTGCCTGTATTTCGCTGGGTACCAGTATGTTCAAAACAAATGAAATGTCAGTAAGGTATGAATGTAAGGTGTGGGTCTCTGGCTGGCCAATCTCAGTATACAGTTGCTGCATACAGTGAGCTGGATCACCGCAAATGCTCCCCCAGCAGGGATCCAGCTACCCTAGGCCCCGATTGGACACTAGGTGCCTTCCAGGAAGCGCATCCAGCCAGCCATGGCCGGGGTCAAGCGTGCCACTGCACAACCGGATGTGGACATGGCTGGGAAGGCTCAACATGGAACACAAGCACGGGAGAGCACACATCACAGGCACAATGCAGCGGCCGATGTACACGGCACAACAGAACTTAGAGATTCCAGAACCAGATGTCCCAGATGAAGAGAAACATGGCTGGACCATAAACAAGACTACTGACATGCCCAACTGCGCACTGCTGGACAATGCATGCAATGCGGTGCTGGAGAGCCCTGCTTGAAGGTCGCATAAATCTGGAAGGTCCAACTGCGCAATGGTGTGCAGTCCTGCAGAGCGTTGTGCAGGGCTGACGTGCGAAACATCAACATCTGTCACGTTCGAGCACAGTAGAGCATTTACCAGAAGAGGAAAAGGGCAGTTGGTGTGGGGCCCTACATGTTTGCAAACACGAGTCCACGGGGACTTGGGCTGCACTGATCACCTGGTGAAGTATCTGGGTTTGCAATGAGATGGGAAAAGCACCCAGATCGGCATGGGGCGCTGAACATTTGAGCTGCACTGAAGTCTGAACCGCAAAACAACAACACGCAGTACAACATGAGTCCGTACAAAGCTGTTGTGAGCAAACAAGCAGTCCACACAGCACGGCATCTGTAGCAGTGCCCGCTGCACAGCTGTTGCTGCTGGCGAGGCTGGGTGGCATGCCGAGGCACTCACACCAGTGCCTGGTGGGTGGAACACCAATGACCAGGGTGGCATAGTGCATTGCGGTAGAAACTGAGCATGCTCATCCCTACAACGCAGTCTGTGTGAGCGGCCACTAGTAACCAGACACAAGGCCCAAGCGCTGACGCACTGTGCAACTCACAAGCACAGCAGATGGCCAGAATCGGACCGCAACTGCCTTGCAGTCTGATTCAGCTGTTCGCAGGCCAACACTCCCAGGACACTTGTCACTTGGTTCGGCCATCCCTGTCCAGCACGCTGCACGAATGTGCCACGCACCTCGCTCAGTTAGCCAGCTAGGCATTGAGTAGGAATGACATGCCGATTGTCATGGGTACGTGCACATCTCTGCACAGCACAGCACGCTGGCACACTCACCACAGCCAGGCTGCTCCACAGAGCTCAAGGCGAAAGCTGGGTGATGAAGCAACTTCATTGGAGACTTAGCAGGCTGCTAAACGGGGCATTCTTGGGAGCGCTTGCTGCTGTGAGCGACAGCGTCGCGCTCGACAGACGGCCTGCGCTATGCACGCCCGAGACCTCGAGCCGCACTGGAGCTCAGAAACAGACGCTGCAGCACGTGGAAACTGTCGGCTGGGCATGATAGGTCCGAATGCCCTAATTGACAGCAAAGTCTGCTGCAGGTGGCTGCTGCACCTCGATGGAACGATGCTCACCTACACCAAGGCAACGTACAGCGGCAGACGCCCGGGGAGGGACTCTCTCTGCTCCCCCAAAGCTGCACAGGGTAGCTGCAGAGGCGCGAACCCGCGCGGGTCCGGCCGGCGCCCGGTGGCCGCGGCTCGGCACTGAGAGTGCCGCGGCGCCCACCGCGTGTGCTTCGCGCTCGGCGTTCGCGAGGATAGCTCGCGATGCGAGCCAGCGCGCGAAGGAGCGAGAGGGCGCATCGCGAGGCCGACCGAACGTCGAAAGCCACATTGCAACGTTTGCGAGGAGTATGTATACGGATCCAGACCCCGCAAGCCAGCAAAAGGCGTGATTCGTACGATATGAGCGAACGGGCGCTTTTGTGAGTGAAATGCGCCCACGCGTCGCTTTGTGAGGGGCATGGAGGACGTTTCAATTGACTCCCTCGGGGGTACCGAGGTCCGCTGCATCTGGTCGCCTGGCGCAGCGCATTTACAGGGTAGGCGCATGGCGGTAAGGCGAGCGCGAGCCGGTTGCCGGCGTCCGCTTGCGGGAGATGCTTCGCAGGTGATCTTCATCTGCCGCTCCTGGAAGTCGCAGTCCGCCGTCACACGCCCAGCGGATTCCACGAAACGCATTGCAGCATGGGTTACACCAGCACCATAAATACCGGCACGTCCACGCTCTGCACGCAGACTGCAACGACTCAGCATTCTTGGCCTAAGAGGATCCCGGGAGTCAGGTTCGCGCCTGGGCTCGGCGAGTCGCGGTGGATGGGGCACAGGCTGCTGGTGGTGCTGCCTGGAGGGAAGGACGACGACATCAAAACTCCCGACGAACACACGACTTGTCTGTACACGTGGGTGCTGCAGCAATTGAAAGAGCGTGGCGCTGAGGGCGTGCCAGTACCGTTCCTGGTGTGTCGGTGAATCGCTCGAGAGCAGCACGCGCCATGCTGCGACCCGCACACAAACAGCCAAGGGTCCTTGCTTACGGCCGTCCGCCTGCAGCTGTCGAAAAGCCGAGAAGTGAGCGACGAGAGCGTGGTAGACAGGGCTGCGTCATCGTTCAGAGGCGAGCAGACGGTATACCTGCTAGGCATTGACCAGTTGCGAGATGTAGACGGCAGGGAGCGAATATGCCAGCGGCTCTTCTACCCGTACTCTGTGGCGGAAGCGCTGGAGCTTCGTGCGCTACAGGAGGTGTGTGCTCGTGGGTTCATGCTTGCTGAACGAGGCTCACAACGGCGTAAATGAACACCAACCAAGCGCTCGGCAGCAGTCGCTGGTGCCTTTGCCTTTAACGCATACGTGCGTCCCGTACAGCTGGTGGGCGCCCATCGCGTGTTAGCAGCTGAGTGAGCCCTAACCATCCCAATTGCCTGGCGAGGCAGATGAATTCAGTCATGTCCTTCCCCTTCTCTCGCTTGCAGTAAGTACACTGCAGGGCAGCTCCTGCACTGCTGGCCAAAATCACCCCTGGCCACACCGTATGCCCTTGCACGCGCAGGTCGAGGACGTGCACCAATCCGAATTCGCAATGGGGGACTTCCCGCGACTGTGGCGTGGCAGTGGCCGGCAGGATAACCGAGGCCGCGCGCTGACGGATGACCAGGGAGCGTGGTGCCCAATTCAAGAAGTCTACCCGAATGGATCACCCGCTGCTATTTCCTGTCAGCGTGCGCGCTGGCTCTGCCCACAGGAGGCGTTGGCGCCCAAGCTGCGCTCCATGTTGCAGAGTGATGGTAGTGATGGTAGCGCGAGCTTGAAGTTCCCACCACAGGTACAGCTCACGATCTCACAGGAGGCTGTTCAGCAATAGTTGCTGCGTTTAAACACATCCTCTGCGGCTGACCATTCTTTGCTCACGTGCATGCACCTCGGTCTTGCTGCCACCCAATCTGGTTGATCAGTATGGTCTGAGCACATTTAGCGGTTGCGGCTTGGTGTCAATAATCTGGTGACACAGCGTTTTTTGTGATGGCGCAGGTGTGCTTTGTTGTCTTTCATCGGATGCGCATTGTTTCGATAGCAAGTGTTGTGGATGGTGCTGTCCGGGGCCCCTCTGGCTGTCACAGTAGATGACACAGTGGCAGGGCTATGCGTGCCAGTCATGGTCGGGCTGGAGAATGCAGGTATGTCGATCGCTGCAGCTGCCTATCACAGTGTAGTGAAAAGGAAGGTCCGGGTCTGGACTGGAACTTGCCTATGCTTTGTTTGATGTTGCCCACACAACAACGTTTGAAGGTTATCCAGCTGGCCAGCCTCTCAATCGCTGGACAGGTCTGTACAAAGCGGCACATGGCACAAAGTGTCCGGTTACGCCCCGCGGGTGGGGATGCAGTCATGTACGTGTGCGCTGTGAGACGGCTCATGTTTGTGGATATCTGTGACCAGTTCATGTAACAGTGTATCTTCCTGCACTGGTGAACTTTTCTATGTGTGCAGTTCAAGATGTTGACTCCTTTTGACTATCTGGAGCGTGCTTTTGAGGCCTACTTTGGGATGTGGCACCCACTTGACCATGAGTTTCAGACCGAGCTGGATCAGCGGAACACTGCACCCGCGGACCCAATGTATGAGCATTATGGACTTATTCTGCGGCTGCTCAGCATGGATTTCCATGATCTTGCGGATTCTCAAGTAGATGGTGTCGGTGTCTTGTGGTACGTTCTTCATCGTGTGCTCCATCCATCTTCAGTCCTGCACCGTTGTGTGCTCAGTTAACGGTGTTGCTATTGGGCTGCGTATGCGGCCCAAATGGAACTGACGAGGCGTCTGGAATTGTGTTCTGGTATGCACTCGCTGATGAGCTGCTCAGGTGTGCAGTCAGCGTGCTGCACATTTGGCTGTTTGGCAAGGTCACACGTAAGGCTGGACCAAGATTGTCGGCTTCTTGCTGCAAGTCTTTTCCTCAGTGCGGTATTCAAGCAGCTGGTTGCATTTCGTTTCATGAGCAGATCAGCGTTCGGGAATGTCAGTACTATATGATAGTGTTGCTTGATGGTTGCAGCGTGTGTGGAATGCATAGCATCTCATAAAACGGTCGTTGTTCACACAGCTTGCTAGGAAGTGTGGAGGCAGTGCTCATGGGTGGCCATGGCTGATGGTGTTCTTGCTACTCTGAATTGTGTGTACGAATTGTGCGTACATTTGCTTGCAATACACACGGCTAGCATGATCTGTGTGATATTTCCAAAGCTTGTCACAGAGACGATGTACTGCTCAACATATCGTTCTTTACACAACTTCAATTCAGCTGAAGTAGCATGTTGCACGATGATTTTCGTGTAGTACGTCATGTAATGCGCACTACCTACACGGAGAAGCGTGCTCGTGGGCCGTGCACACGCAGCACTGCGGGAGACTGCAAGCCATGTTGGCCATGATGCTGGGCTTGCAAAGCAGCCCTCCAGATGCAGATGTCCTGTGTGCATGTGCAATATACATATAGGCATGAGCACATCCTGTTTTGCAGCGATCGTGCCGCTGGTCAGGCACGTGCAAGCAGTGCTGTTCCACAGATGCAAACATCACTGTTCCACGGATGTCGGTTGTGACCGACCTGGTGGTGGAGCTGCCGCATTACCGTCAGTCATGCATGACCGTCAGTCATGGCTGTAACTGTGCAGGCTGGGCGTGGAGGAAAGGGAGGATAAGCATTTTGTGTCCATGCTTCGACAGGCCCACATCATGCCGTTCACCCCGGCGGCTGCAGCCGACGCTGCGTCGGAGTGCTCGCAACACCGCAAGGACGACCAGGTCTTTGCTGTGCTGCAGCCACTGGATGGCGTCTCATCAGATGCTCTCCAGGCCTTCACGCGAGCGCATCTCAGCCGCGCACAGTGGCGTGCAGCAGCAGTACCCAGCGACCCGCCGGACCTTGTTGGGCACAATGCGCATGCTCTTCACCGGAATGGCTCATTAGACTCTCAGCTTTCTAAGTTCCGCCTGGATCAGGCACGCGCGGCAGGGCCGGGCCACAACGGCGCGGAGGAGCCTTCCAATCGCAAGCGGCCACGAGCTGAGCTTGACCGAGCGGCGGTCTCCATGAGCGACCTGCCCGCCACGTACGACAACGCCGAGTTCAGCCCTCCGCTGCAAGGTCGTGGAGGGAAGAGTGGGCGTGCAGCAATGTTGCCGCATGGGCACGTACCAGATGGTGTTGTGGCTCACGGCTGGCCTGCAGGTGCAGGGTTGGCAGGGCCGGCACAGGTACGCTAGCCATGCATACACCGCTTGTTTTGTGCTCAAAATGCGGCATGTTGGATTTGAATATATTGAATCTGAGATACAATCGAGGGGACAGCACTTGGTGCTCCTTGTTGGCGCCCGTGCGGTGAGCAACTCAAGCGGCGCTGTTGATGCATCTGGGCACGTGGTCTATCCGTGCTGCTGCTCCAGCTTGACCCGGGCAAGTGGAGTACATGTAATGCTGGCTTGTTGCATTCATTCGAGTAAGGCCACAAAGTCCCCCACAAGGCATGCCATGCGCAATCTCCGCTGCGGTGCTGCTTATCACTTTTGTTGTTGAGTCCGTACAATTGTGATGTTGTCTGTCTCGGTCGTGGAGTTGATGTTGTGGCTGGCATGCCCATGCGCACAAACATGCGCTCTGTGGCCTTGCCAGCGACCACTTGAACCTTACTGCTCATCAAGGGCAAGGGTTCAAGCACTGGCAGTGCCCTCATGCGCGTTGGACCGAGGCTTTCCTCTGTGCTTGTTGCAGTGGTTGTCTCGGTTTCTATTGTTGGCAGTACTTGGAAATGTGGCCTGGCATGAATCACAAGGAGGATGCCGCTCACCTGGCACCGGAGCGATGTGTACAGTACAGAACAGCGCCTGGTACGTGCTTGCTGCCCGTGAGCACCCTTGGCAGCATGAGAGTGTCAGGCCTGGACGTGCCAGCTACCTGCAATCTCACATCGCTGTGGGGACAGCCAGATGCGTGAGATGCATGCATGGAAGCTTAGCATGGCTGCTATGTGCAGGTGGATGGGAAAGGTGAAGAGAAGGACCGGGTACGAATACGGGGTGGTCTGGGTGCTTCGCCACAACGACCAGGTGCTGGGGGGGGCCAGGCCGCTGCGAGCACCGCAACGGCGTGCTGGCCAAAGTTGAAGGTGCAGCGCGGCGCTGGCCGGGTAGAGACGGGCTTCCTGGTGCACTTGGTGCGCATTGCAGACATCATGAAGCGGTGAGCATCTTCTGTGATGCGCGCGTCGTGCACCTAGCATGCTCTCTCACCTCTGCTGTGGACTGCAATGGACCGCTGTGCCGTAATTGTAACAGTGCCTGTGATGTGCTGGTTGCTACCAGTGATCTGGCTGTGTACAATCCAGTTGCTACTTTGTTATCCAGAGCACAAACAGGTACAGTGCTGTGTGCACCGTGGTTGAGAGTCCAGGACGACCCTGCTTAGTCGGTTTCCTGTGGTGGTTGGCATGGGTGCGCGCCCATATGTACGTGCTCGCTGTGCATGTCACAGTTGTTGACAAACCACGGCTACTCGCCGAACTTGCACGCTAAACTGGTCAAATGACGCCCAGCGGGTACATGTGCATGATCTGCTTCTGTTCTGTTGCCGACCCGCTTGTCATGCACTGGTATTGCACACTTGTGCGTTCAAGCAGCCCGAACCTCCAGATGCAAAGTTTCACGAGGTTGTCCAGCCATGCCTGGCTGCATCGTTCAGCTGTTGGTCCGGTGGTCCACCGTTATTGTTGTGCTGGGATATTCTTCCTTGTTGCTTGACAATCGGCCTGGGGCGCGGGTACGTTTGCCTGTACTTGCGAGTTGCTTGTTTTTGTTTTCTTCTGGTCTTCAAATCGCACAAGGTACCCCAAATCATTGCAACTCTTGCAGTTTCCGGCTTCATCGCAGCATTCTTAGCTCCTCCTCGTTAACCAGTGCTTGCCAGGCATTGCCACACGGCTGCATGCCCCGGCTTCCAAAGTACAGCCGCCCGGCTGGTTTGGCGCTAGCGTAATATGCTGTTGCAGGCAGCAAGAAGTCAGCCGCCGCATGGTATCCCTGAACAACGCCCGCCTGCAAGAGAAGCTGGAGTCAGCCGGGTCAGGCTTCCTCAATGGGCGTGGCGGGGGCGAGCGCGCTGCGCAGTCGCTTCCCACCCTCATGCTCCAAGAGGCGAGCTCGCAGCGGCTGTTGCTTGCCTGCGACATTGACCTCACCCTCATCCACCAGGCCCTCTCCGTGTTGCCTCGGGGCCCCCCGGGTGCCGCCTACCCGGGTAGCTTCCCACCTCCCTTGGCGCTGCAAACATCACAGAAAGAGCCGCTGCGGTGCAGTGAGATCTTGTGCCGCTACTTGCAAGATAACAGGGCACGGCTGCAAGTGGTGGGCATGAACGATGCAAAGAGCTGGCCAGGGACGAACGACGGGCTGGGGCTGGGGAGTGCAGATGACACTGCAAATGCACTGATTGACAGGCTCGTCACACTAGCTGGACAGCGCAAGTGCATGGTGATCTTGT
>JAYMFU010061107.1:0-11977 GCA_036784835.1 Phaeophila floridearum
GGGGGGCACTTGGCATGTCGCATGAATCCAAAGTAGGATCCGCTCGGAAGGTACCATGTTACTGACCTCACTGTCAATGATCAAGTCAGGGCGCCCGGGGGCACTGCGGTAGTAGGGCGATACACACCTGCCGATGGCATTGGCAACCTTTTGGCAGAGCTGCACGACGTGCACCCATCCAAGATTGGCATCTCATGCAAAGCTCTGTGATTACTTTCCATTTGCACAACCAGCTAGCCCTTGCCGCGTATTCACCGCGCTAGCTCAGCTCTTGCTGGGGCACTAGTATGCAAGCAACGCGGTATTCAATGACAGTGTACCTATTGAACACGGCTCCGCTGTGAAGTTTGGGGTTGTACAGACCTCAAATTCAATGTCAATTACACATCTCTGGCTGCTCTACAGGGCAGGAAGGTCCACGGAACGAGCTCGAGGACTTGGTGAACGGATCCACGTGGCAGCTGCGAACCGCCACCCTCCATGCATTGCAAGTGCTCGTCCGAGCGCAACTCATCACGGCTGAGTCGCATCCGGAGCTCTGCGAACGCGCACTCATGGGCCTCTTGGACCCAAGCGTCCGTGTGCGCTTGGCGGCCACCGGCTCTGCCTGTGCAGTCCTGCGGTGCGACCCGTCCCCCAGACCGGCTGCGTAGCTAGCTACCAAGGGTGCATCACCTGCAGGCCGCTCACCGCTGTGACACCCAGCGCCTTTGTTAACAGAGTCTGTTCGAATTGTTTGCTTCAGTACGGTTCTCATGGGGCACTTGTCGAGCGGTTGGTTATATATTACCGTAGTAAATCCAAAGGGTCGTCGTCTTGTTTTTCAGGACGGGACGTAACTTTATGTTGACATCCGCCGTCTTGGGCTGTGAGGGACCGGATGAATAACATTTAAAATAGGGCCCGTCGTCGGATCCTGTCAGCGGAGGGGCGGGACACGGGATTTCTATTTTCCAGAGGGCCGTCGTCTCTGCGCGTCAGCGCGCAGAGCTTCGAGGCGTTTCGTGACTGCGAGGCTGTGCGCGCTTCGGAGTTGTGCACAGCGCGATTGTCAGCAACAAACCACACGCTCTAGACCGCACGAGATAGGTTCAAACAGTTATTCTGTTTGATGTAATGATGTGACTGCATTCTCTTTCGCTTTCTGTGACTGTATCTCTTGAGATATTATAGTTATCAACGTACAAAGTGCACTGAACGGCAGTTCGTGAGCACCGCACGCCACGGGACGCGACAATACATTCTTGCTCGCCCGTCGTCGTCAGCTCGAGGGGACACGGGACACAATAACATTTAAAAATAAGCTCGCCGTCGGATCAGGCGCCCAGGGGCAGGGGACATCCGTCGGATTGGGTGCTTGAGGGAAGGGACACACGACGACCCTTTGGATTTACTACGGTACTGCCTGGGCAGGCTGGACTCGAAGCGCGGGCGAACAACAACAGCAACAACAACAACAACATGTGCTGCTTGCGGACTCCTCTATGCCACACAGACGCCGCTTGTGCGCTTGCGATGATTACATACCTCCCACACCGCCGAAGCATCGACGGCGGATGTCGGCTGCGCGTGAGCCCCCGAGCTGCCGGTGCACCGAAGCCACTGCACCACGCTCCTCGTGCCGAACGGCACCGCGGCTGCCGCGCCCGACGTGTCACGCAAAGCGGAGATCACCGCACAACGCTGAACGCCGTCGCGCACAAGCATTCGAATGGTGACCTTGCCGCCTCTCGCAGCAGCGGAAACCGGCGCGAGGGGGGGTTGGGCGCGCGACGGGGCCGGTTCGCGCATCGCGCATTTCGCCGACGACGACGCGGATTCCCGCGCGACGCGCGCGCCGACGGCACCCACGCACGCCGACGCGCCCACACCCGCCTCGCACGTTCCGGCCTCGCACGTTCCGGCCTCGCCGGTGCTGCTACGCATGGCCCGCTGACTGGACGCGGACTCGCCCCCACGAACTCAACCCCAGACGGCGCACTGCTGCCCGCAACCTCGCAAGCGACACAGCGATTTGTCGGCCAAACAAAGTGTGTCGCGAATGTTTTCTGCGGCCGTGCTGGCTAAGCGGCATGCATGGCGCGGGCATGGTGCGTCGTGCGCTCGTCGAATCTGCGCGCATGTTCACGCTCGCGCGGCGCCAACGGGGCAGCGGGCACCGTGACAGTTTGAGCCTCTGACTGATTTTGGAACGGGACCTGCGTGCGCAACGGATCCGCGGATACCGCCGCTCTGGTGTGCGTGCTGCCCTGAGCACGGCTGTGCAGCTGTGAGGGCGCCAGCTGTATCCCGGTACGGCGTTCGATCCGGGGCATCCCCAGCCCATCCCGGAGGTGGACTGATGCACCGATCTACAGAGAGTGCTTGTCTGATGTTGCAGCCTCGCAAACCACACCGTGCCCGCGTTGTCCAGGCGTCTGTGCACGGCCCTCGGCTGCGGATATGGCACTCGCACGAGGCACTCCAGGTTTGCTGGTTCAGCTTCCGCCTTCTGCAGCTGCTGATCACTACGCCGCGCACAGCCCCAAATCTCTCAGTTTGTTATCATTCGCTTAGAAGCGTCGCTCCTCTCGGCTCGAGCAGGGATGTGTCGCTGCACTGCCTTTGGCCTTGCTGACGCTCGCGGGGTCCGTCCGGTCTCCGAATTCAACCCTCCATCCACGGAGGTTACACCCCTGTTTTCCTTTGCTTTCTTGTCGTGGTGTCCTTGAGCCCGTGTTTTCCAGCCATTGCCGTTCGCTGTGGATCCGTAATCTGGACTGGAGACGTGCGACGCCCGAACGAATGGACTGGTTCGCTAACACATAGCAGGGTCCTGGGGTCCTGATCTATGTGTATCTTCACTACCGCACACAATGGTACACTCCAGGTGCTTAAGGTCGGCGGAGAAGGGATGTTGCCTGTCATCTCAGCGTCGAGCAACATCGAAGACAGTTGTTGGTTTTGTTCGGGGGCTGTATGCTGATATGCCTTGTTTCTCGTATGCAAGGCTTGACCGGGCCCGGTCGAGCTTTGGTCAATGGTTTTCACCAGGTTTGCTTGGTTTGAGGGTTTAGGGATGACACAGGTAAGGGTTGTGGGGCGTTTCGAGGTGTTCTTAATCCCACTCGCCCCTCCTACGTGCTTGAGCGTGTTTGACACGCAACTCTGGCATAATCGTCAGCCCAATCAATTGATCTTGAACATTTTGACTCAATCCAATCGCCTGATGTCACTTGGTTATGCTTGCGGCTTGTTGATGTGAGCATTGCCATGCCGTAGAGCTCTGACCCGAGCTGGAGTGGATAGTCATGATTACCTCATCACACAGAATCATTTTTTACTTCACATTATTAGGTTGATATAATCCAGTGCTGAGAGTTGTACCATTGGCCTCATAAACAGCAGCCAAAGCATTGAACAACACCAAAAGCGTGACGGACCAAACCCATCCTATTGTGTACAACGCTTGCGTTAGTCATAGGTTTGGCACACTAGTTCAAGGTTCCAGTGTTATACATGAGCAGCATCTTGAGCTTTCCCGAATAAGCAGTTGAGACACCCAAAAGGAGGGGGACATGGTGCAGATGTGCCATGCATGTTGAGACGCCGTGTTGTGTTTGGGACACCAGTGTGAAAGCATGCGGTGTTGCGCATGAGCTAGGTAGGGGCCAATGCTAATTGGCGTATCGATCTGCACTTACCAACCAACAGGCAACATGTTGAGACAAGGTTTGCTGGCGCAACAATTGTTGTTGAAGCACTCAATGAGCTTGCATGTCATTCAAGTCGGCACAAGCTGTGTACTTGTAAAGTTACTGCAGAGAATTGTCCATGTATGTATTTGCACACACACGCACACACAGGCGTATGCATGTATATAGCGTGATGTTCGTTTGCAACATGCGTGATGGACCTGTGCCGCATTGTGTTTCGTACCAATCTGTACTAGACAAAGCGAGATTGAGCTATGATAAAGCAGACGTGCAAGTTCAGTCAGATGCTTGGATAACCACCAGGGATTTAACACACGGTTTCAGCCTGCTGGGCTTCCTGAAGTGTGCTTTGGACACTCGAGGTGTACTGTTTGTACAAGGAAATGGAAAGAACACTTGGACAACTGACTCAGCTTCGGCATCATGTTCGTAAACCAGTGAGCTTGCCACAATTCTAGAGTTGTGCTTGCTTCATGTTGAAGGGTGTTGCCATAGACAATTGTCTGATTGTGCGCATTGGGTGATGTGATGCATATTGTGCCCAATGTACTGACGCTCTAGATCTGTTACGGCACGGAATATTCAAGAAACCTTTGGGGCAAGCGTTGCACTGGGAAAATGAAATATGAGTGTTAATTTCTCAGGGCAATCCCTCCTTCATCTATGGATCTAGACAATAACAAGTCCTATCTCGTGAGGGTAGCTCCTTGTGTCAAGTGCCAGCTCTGGACCTTGTTACGTAAACAAAGTTAACACCAATTCATGATACTACCTAAAACCAACTTGCACCTTAATTGGGTAGGAGTTTGTCGTGCAGTGTTGATGTGCGGATGATAGTGCCTCTGTTGTCTACATGTCAACCTCAAGCCAACCAGCCCCAAATCCATGCTAGACGAACAAGCTGCCATGTTGTGCTGGTTTCCCCCAGCACCCATCCAAGGCATTCATTACGAGGCAGCATAAAGGGTGTCAATTAGTCAGCTGTTTCTGCTGCCTTTTTCTTCATCAGCTGTTTGTCCTTGACGGTAGGCGACCCAGCCAGCCAGGCACAGTACAGTCTGCCGCGTCATAAGCTTATTGTCAATAATTGGCTGGACACTTTGGGCTAGAGTCCGAACAGCGCTAACTGCTGGTTGCGTTGCGTGCTTGAGAGCACACATGGCAATCTGAGCTAGAGTACAAGCACAATCAGACCATGCCTCTTTTCTAGATGACGTACAAGAGCAATCCGTTTACAGCGAGAATCGTACAATCATTCTCGCCTGGACACTTGGTTTGCCCAGCTTTCGACAGCCATGTGGCATACGTAGGAACTGTAAAGCTTCGTCAAATGTCTTTCCCTTTGAGTTGGAATTCTGACGAATGGTGCTTAGTGCCTTCCTACAAACAGCAACAAGCCAAAAAGGAAGGCTTGTTGTGTGTCCTAGCCATTCGACCAAGGATGGATGCAGCGGTAAGGTCAATAAGGTAGCTGTTTTGGGGTGTCCTGTGCCAACTAACATGGTGGAGATCAAAACAACAGCAGGAACCTTCTCGGCATTCTCAGTTGCATTGCGGCCTTCAGCTGCCTTATGCTGCTTCAACAACCGCATGTTTGGCGTGGCACATCATACAATACGAACCAGTCTTTGATACTTCTGGCAATCTAGTAACATCGCTGAGAAGATTGCTCAGCTTGATGGCACCAATACGACTAGAGCCAAGCTGTTTGTTGTTGGTAGAGTGTGTGCTTGTCAAATCCAACATGTCTAACATGTCCTGCGTTGCAATGGTGCGATATGGAGAGGCTTCATAAACGACTTTGGCATGTACACTTCCACTTAACTGCGATTCGAAAAGTAAGAATCAGTTATTTTGCACATCTGTCTGTGCTAACAACTCGGCACTAATCCTTGGAACGACAGGGCTTCGGACCACCTTGTCTCCCATCGGACAGTGCTTCCAAACAACTCCCCCTCACCACTGGAAACGTGTGCATGCATCCGCTGCATGCACCAGTGAACGCATGGTGTGTTGGAGGTAGTTGCAGACACAAACATTGAAAGACAACCTTTGGGGGTAGCTGCATGGACACAGGTGAGGGAAACAGTCGCAAATGCAATCCATGCACTGAGTTCAGCACTGCTCACAAACCAAATTCTGTCAAGTAGACGCTACAAAGCAGTACCAGCACACAGCTGACATGTGTTGGAGTTAATGGATGTAGCCTGTATGAGGAAAGTATTGCCCAGCATGCTTGTAGGTTATAGCAGCAAGTTTCCATCATCGATGGCAGCCATCAACGATGCTTAACCAACTTGCTACCTACTGTTAACCTGCTAAACTCTCAGATTTGACCCGGAAAACAACTGGGAATGAGGAAATGGGCAAGTCATCAGGCCTACAAACGGCAACGACGATTGCAACAAGCAAAGAAGCAATTGGAAGAAGGAGGCAACTGGAAGTAGTAGTTACAGATAAGCGAAAGAGACTAGTGCAAAAGGACTAAAACGGCAAGCAGTAGTCACGTCTACACGGGCACAGAACAAAACAAGGGGGAAATAAGCATGTCTCCACTACGGCAGTTATCTAGATGCTGAGGGAATTCATCATGCATCGCGCGTGTTCGCCCGCAAAATGCACCGCGAGGAACGCCAAGAACTATCCTTGGCAGATCGAGTCCTGTTCAATGCATGGACGGAAGGATGGCTACATGGAGCGCTCGCAAACGCAGAGTTCAAAGGTGTGACAACGGAGACCGCTCGTGGTGCAGAACTATCTCGAGATATCAAGGAATGCAAGCCCCCCCGCGGGCTCCCCGGAGGATTCCTATCACGATACAGCACGCACAAGAACAAACCCACAAGTCAGCCTGGAGGGGTAGTGCTAGGCCTGCAAGCAGTGCTGCTCAGCAAGTTCGCCCCAGGTGTTGACCGTGACGCGCAACGCATTGACCGAGCGACCGGCAAACCTGTTTGGAAGATAGAGGGAAGACGCAGAAATTCGCCCGAGATGTGCAGTGCGCACAGCTGAGCATAGCAAGCACAAAAGCAGCGAACGGGGCACCCGAGCGGGCTAGCAGTCCAGAACAGCACGCTTCGAACGCACTGCCATCGCATGAATTTTCAAGACACGCAAGCTATCGCAAGACACCGCAAACTTTACGCGAGATACCGCAAACTTTACGACGCATTCCAAAAGCGATCGCTACGCTTGTCTCAGCCACGTCGCCATGTTCCGCTTCGCGGCGTCGGGCGGGCGGATGACGCAGCGGAACAAGCAACCAAAGAAATGCCAAACACAGCACAACAGCACGACACCATGGGTCCCAGGCGGACCGGCCTAATCGCTCTCCTGCTCCACCCCATGGGCCCCACTCGACGTCCAAACAAACTGAAACTGTTCTACCCGCAGAACGGTGCTGTCCGACTGGATAACCATCATCACTTGTGCACAGGATTCCGTTCTGGGTGGTTAACGTGCACTCATGACCGCTCGTCGTGGTGTCCTCGTCATTGTCGATTTGCATCATGACACGACGCATGCATCGTTCTGCGTCGTGGTATGACGCAGCAGGCTGCGCTTCAGTCGCCAGTGTTTCCGAGACACAAGGTGTCCTTGGCACTGTACCATTGCCAATACTGCCGATGGTGCCACGCATCATGAGATAATAAAATCGTGGCCTTCATGAATTGGCTTGCTCACGATCATTTGGGGACCGGGCCGGCGTGAGGTTGAGCACTGTGCGAGGATGTCTGGCCCCTGAAGTTGATTACGTCGCAAGTCGTCACGTACGCTGTCTTTGACGCAGCGCGCTGCACCGCCTGCCGAGGTTTGGGTGCGTGTATGACTGCCAAGTGGACACGCTCACGGTCAAACATGTGCAACGAAAAGCGGGCCCAAAGAAGACACCAGATTTTGCACGAACATCGTTGTTGAATGGGTTGAAGAGGCCAGATCCCCTGCACAGGGATCCGTGGACCATGGTTGCACAGGTGTGCATGAACCAATGAACGTTGCAACGTTCATTTGTTCATGCAAGCCGGACTATCCGCAGCGCATGGATATCCGTCGCGCATGGCACCGCCGGCTCCTTGTATTCGCACACGAGCTGCATTGACAACCCTGAAAATAAGCTTATAACAAAACACTCTTTCAAAACAACCCCGACAACAAGGCGACAAGCTTAAGCTATTTCGCAGTGCTCTGCACGTTTCGAGCTGTGCTTCGAAGCCAAGCTCGACTGGATTGGCCAACAATGACCACAAGGTTGATGCAAAGTGTTCACTCCGACGTGTACGTTTGGGTGTGGTTTACGCCCGCTGGGCAAATGTCACGCCTGTTCCGGGCTCAGCCAGATCGTGTTTTATAGTTTTTTTCAATCAATTGGTTGCGCGAAACCTGTGCTCGATGAAGTAACAGTGCCAGGGAGGTGCAGCTGCCAGCACTTGCATCGCTGTGTCAACAGCCGCATGCATCACGGACAGCGCTGTCACGTGCATGCAGAACCGAACGTGGGGGCTTTCCACCCGGCGATAGGCGACCGCGCGCGAAGTTGCACCTGCAGGCATTTATGTGAGGACATGCGCCTCGGCCTGCAAAGCCACGAGTGCTTCGCTCAAGAGGCGTCATCAAAGGATCTGAGTCAACGGCGTCTTGGCGTGTCAACATGGCATCATCGCCTCTGGCAACTTGTCCATAGTTTTGTTTTTTTGGACATCGGGTACTTGGCTCAGCCAAGTTGCCGCGCATGTTGAACCCGTGGCGGCAGAGTCATTTGAAGCTCGGTACGTCGCCCTGCCAGCCTCGTCCGTTCGGCACTGGTTTGAACGTCAAATCTGCGGGAAACGACCATCGCTCTGCAGAGCTCAGGCATCATGACTCACGCTTGGAGTTCGCACCTGCCGCCTCTATGCATGTGTTCGCTCGTGCGGCTTGCTGTCGCGTTGATTTTTGCGTGCTGGACCTACCGCACGAGCGAAAGCATCCCTTGTTGGACCCACCTCTCGGATATCCAGGTGCACAGGTGCAGTGACATGGACACGACCTAGCAGCGACCGTTGCGCCCGTCAGCCACGCCGGCCAGCGGCCCACTGTTTCGACCTGCGCACACAAACAGGCGACGGGGTTGCGGTTTCTAACCCTCGAAAGGCGCACAAAGTATGCGCGCCGGGCGTGGCCAAGGAGCCTCGGCCACGAATTGATCCGCGACCACCACGGGCGCCGCGGCGGGCCGCCCGCGTCAGGTGCTCGCCTGCGACGCAGACGTCAAGACGCTGCTTGGCCGCGGCCTATCTCAAGATTTTGCAGCTTGATGCCACGCTGGGAGCCATCGTCCGCGGTGGGCATCTCAAGCAGGAGTTTACAGCAGGGTGCGCTGGCGTGTTGTGTCAACTGACACAGCGCGATGCTCACCCCACCCCTCCCAACCCTCACTGGCTTCCCTGCCGGGATTGGGTCGCTCTTCCCTTGCACCAATTTGGAGTCCTTCCTGTATTATTGAGCGTTTGGCTCCTCCCGATGTTGGATTGTGTTGCGGCGCTGGAAACAGTGTATAGTGGGGTTGACGTACCCTTGCTCCGGCACACCGAAGGCGGGGCGGCTTCGCTGCGACCGCAGTGGGCCAAGGCAACGGGGGGCGTTCAAACTTGTCATACTTTCATCATCTTTTTTCCAGCCCTTCGGTGCTCACCGGGGCTCGCTGAGCCGGTCGGTGGGCGCTGATGCGTCGCTTCGGCTTCGTTCGTTGCAGCTGCATGCGTTGAGGCAAGAGTGCCCATGTACACCCACTATTCTCATCCGCAAGCAATCCGAACTGGTAGGGCAGCCCGTCCTTGCGTCACAACGCCAGAGTCTCGTCGACACGCACATGTCTAGCATTCCTGCTCTCGTCCAGGAGAACGGAGCAGTTAGATCTGTGTCTTAGGTCTTGCAAGATATGTGCGACTAGGCTGTCCTGCTCACAGGTTTTGCTTTGTATTGCAGCGCTCGAGGTTTCGCCCACCAACCACACTGTGCACACAGCTGAGGAGTTGTATGACCTGCTCAACGGCACAACGTCAGGAAGCATTCAGGTCACCCTAGGCCCATCTAGCAGGTATGCTGCCCATCTTGATTGCTGCACTGCTTGCTTGTGTCGTTTTAATGCACGCACACTCATATAGGTGCTTGCGTTGTCTTCATGGAGGGTTTGCTTCCTGAGATGGGCGTGGAGTGACTGCCTGTGGCACCAGCAATACATCTACATCATGCACGTACACAGATGCGACGACCATGCAGTTGAGTGCCTCGCTGATGTTTGCCAGCCGCTTGTATGCCTTCTTCGAGCAGTCCGCCTCGTGGCAGCTTGCTGTTATGATGGCTGCCCAGTGAAACGAGTGATGTGGTCTTCCATCCCTTCAGTTCTTCCAATCATTGACAACGGTGGACCATCAGCACCACTGCAGTGTCACCACTATCTTGTCCAGCCGGCCTTCCTCTTGATGTTCGAAACCATGCAAGAAGCACATGCAGCA
The DNA here is from genome assembly GCA_036784835.1 of Phaeophila floridearum. Classification (NCBI taxonomy): domain Eukaryota; kingdom Viridiplantae; phylum Chlorophyta; class Ulvophyceae; order Ulvales; family Phaeophilaceae; genus Phaeophila; species Phaeophila floridearum. Next base: position 10,190 of record JAYMFU010061107.1, read on the forward strand.
ACAAGAGTTCAGCCACTAGGTGTTGTGAGCGTGTGAAGCCAGTGATGTGGCTGTCATGAACGCATGCTCTGACAGCAACAGGGAACTGACAGCATTTGCATATGATACCGTGCAATTCAACATTGCATGTCCGATGGTTTAGAGCAGGTGATTAGATCTGGCATCGACATGGTATACCGAGCAAACAAACCCAATGGCCTAGTATTGTTGCATCTGCACTCAATGTTCAGATCTGGGTGCCGTGGTGCAGCTATGTGTTTGTCAACTCCCCAGCGGTTTGGCCCCAGCCTGAGACAGAGGCGAGCCGCTTGGAAGTAAAAAGAAACTCAGTGGTTCGCCTAGTCTGCGCGCTGCAATCAACCCAGCTAATATTTGGAGGAGATTCCAGTCCTTTAGGCATAGCAAGCAGAGGCCGTTTGGAAATTCAGCGCTGCACCATAGTGAATTTGCCGCTGGCATCTACGCCTGAGGAATGGCAGCCAGCTGAACCCCATAAATACTGGGCGCAAGGTGGTCAGATTGTCATTAAAGATGCCAATGTGCTGGCAGACTGCACAGTGCGATCCTATTGCATTGCCGTTCTGTCTGCGCTGTGGGTCACCTGGTTTAAGCAGTGTATATGCGGCTGGTTGCTTGCAGCCTTTGTGAGAGCGCATCATGAGTACCATCACAATAGGTGCCAGCGACCAGAACGTTGATGGCATTGAAGTGCAGAGATATCATCATCTTCAGTCTGCAAGCTGGTCGCATGTATTCATATCCCTAGGGTTATCTTTGCCTGTCGCAGCACCCCTGTCCTGTAAGCCTAGCTATAACACCTGCATGCCATCGGATTGGCTAGAGAAATGGTAGAGCTGGGGCTTCACATTGCTGATGTAGCCAGATGGTCATATGCCAGCCTGCATCGATGTGGTTCATGCAGTTTAATTGCTATGTTGTCGCCTGAATGTGTTCCCAGGCGTCAATGGAAACCATGTTGATATTCCTAAGGATTTCTAACGCTGTTCATTCTTGATCTGCAACCTTCGCTGACACCGGATGAGCCCGCCTGCAGATGGTGTCGTGGCATCGGATTTGGGCCTTGCAACAGAAATTGGACTCCAACCCCGCTGCTGTCTTCAGTTTTTCAGACGAAACCGTCAACTCTTTATTTGTTCATAATCTTCGCTATGACCCGTTCTGCCGTGATCAGTCTAGCGAACGCCTCCTTGCTCTTGAGGATACCAGCTGGACCTGCAATTCTCTGTGGAGGGTAAAGCCTGTGTTTTCAGAGCTGGCCCTGTTGGAAGTCATGCAAGATTATATGGAGACGACAAAGTGGCTCAGTCTCAAGCAGCAAGTCGTGAGAGGTCTGACTGAACTGTTTGTGGAGGAATACATGGTACATATGCCTGGTGCGGCCCATGTTCTCCTTTGCTCTTCCTTTCCCATGCTTGGCACCGTATGCATTGTGTTACAGCTGCTTGTGTTACACTCGTCGCTGCGTTTGGCATGCCAAGTAACATTATCATTTTCAACATTCTGTAGTAGAAAGGTACTTGATGGTGGGATTTCCACACTTGCATAACTAGATAGATGGCATGACGATCACAAGCGTTGTGCGTTGGCGGAGCACTGTCTGGTAGGGTGGGCCGTTCTTTTGTCACAAGTTCACAAAGTCTGTGTTTCTGTGTGAGAGAGAGAGAGAGAGAGAGAGAGTGTGTGTGTGTGTGTGTGTGTGTGTGTGTGTGTGAAGAGGGGGGGGGCAGTGGGTTCGGTGTGGGGCTGAGGAGCCCAGCGGCCCGCACC
>JAYMFU010061329.1:0-11970 GCA_036784835.1 Phaeophila floridearum
CACACACACACACACACACACACACACACACACACATACCTGCTGGTGACTTACAACAAAAGCCCAGTGAACCAGGCAGCCAGGACCAGCTGGCCCACATGACCATCGCCATTGCGACAAGCCTGCAAACCTAGAGAGTCCGACCCCTTACACACCAGCTTTTGCTACTGTTCATCCAGCGCACCTGCCTGAGGCCTGCACCTCCTACCCACCCACCCAACCACACAGATAAACATAGATACATTGAGCATCTGTGCATGCAAAGAGAATGTGTGCTCATGTGCACAGCAGCATGTGCCCCGGCTCCCACCAGCGATATCACAATCCAGGCCCACGAACTCCACGTGCTGGAAATCGGGGCCGGGTGAGGCGGCGCCCACGGACTCCAGAACATCTGCCAGCCGCACGCCGGTCCACGTGGCCGTGCCGATGGCCGCCTCCCACGGCAGACCATTCACCTCCCTGACGGCGCTCATCTCCGAACGCCTGTTGCCGGCGCACTGCAGCGTCTGAGTAACGCTGTGCTTTGGGAACTTGGTCCGCAGCTCATCCAGCGTGAAGGCATGGGCTTCGCCGTCGGCGTCGATCACCTGTGCCCAATCAGGTCCCCCTTTGTGCGATGCTTGCTACCATTGCGTGCCACCACCACGACATGGACCCCAGCACGGGGAAAGAAGACCGGGCGCTATGGCCTTATGTGGCTCCCACGACAGGGCCGAGGGTGCCAGCGTGCAATCAAGCATACCGAGCCATGCCCATGAGCGCGTTTTTGGACAACAATTCCCGTCTTCTGTTATAGTTAAGTGGCCTTACCTCCTGAGCCGCGCACACACTGGTTGAGCATCACCCTAACCACCCTGCCTGCATGGCCTGGGAACACCCCCCATACCTGCCCCCACTGGTGCAGCACTCGGCAACCGGCTCCCCGCACATATCTGGGCTGTGCTGGCAAATGGCCAGCACAGCCTACACATGCGCTGGCAGTGGGTTTTGCACCAGTGGCGGGAGGTATGGAGGTCCGCACATGTCCGCACGCACGCACCTGCAGCTCGTACGCCTCGGGCACCACGTCGGGTACGGGCATGTGGTTGCGCTTGAAGTGCAGGTCTGTGGGTGTGATGTAGCTGTCGAGCGCTGCCAGGGGAGACTCTCCGTTGAAGGGCGTGCGGCTGCGCGCCACGATGGAGCCGTGCGGACGCGGGTCGTTCGCATACGGGTCTGCCTCGTTTGACGCCGGCAGCTGGTCCTTCTCGGGCAGCGTGCCAATGCGCAGCCCCTCGAGGATCTCGTATACCTGGGCAGGCACACGGGTGCGGGTGCGTGGGTGCTGCTGCAGCGGAGAGACCAACAGGAAGGGACCAGCAGGCGAGCAACGGACGCAAATGCTGGTGTTGGTCAAACAAGATTGGTAAGGCCTGCCTCGACCACTGCGTTAGGCCGGCCAGCAGAAAAACAAAGGAAAGCTGAAAAAACAGTCGCAGGCATACACGCACGTGCATGCACTCACCGACACATGTGCAAAAAGCCATTTCTTATTCATCTCTCTTGCTTCCCCCAACCTCCCTGCTCTCTTTCCCTCTCACTCACACTCACATAATGTTCACCCTTAGGACCTGAGCGAGTACAGGGGGGACACACAGGGCAACGATACGATGCTCTTTACAGTAGAGTGCATGGCTCTAATTTCCACAGCTATCCACACCGCACTCAACCGCTGGTGACCGCACAGGTGACGACACTGCGAAGGATGAGTACGTCATCAGCACATGCAATCACAACTGCGAGTGAAACAATTGCTAGGAGGCGATAAAGATAGCAACAGGCAGCACTAACGTTGACACAATAAGGTTGCCCCTGGCTATCTGCCAACGGCGTACGCATTCAGGAATGCCTGGAGTGCCAACCGGTGCTTTGGTGTTTGAGCATGCTTCCAGCCTGCCTTTCTGTGCCTGTGTCGACTGTGGAGTGCCAACCATTTGATACCCCAGGGGGGGAAACAGTCAGCACCATATGCATTCAGTCCACACGTGCTCAGGCAGCATCTCCTGGCCTGAAGTGGCTCACAGCAGCGGGAGCACCTGCGGCTGCTTGTGCTGCGCGTACATGGACCAGTAGGGCTCCAAAGGCCCCCCTGCGGCCAGCATAATCTTGCCGACGCCTCCCGGGTGCCCGTTGATGAACTCGGTAATGTCGTACACTCCATCTTTGTACGTCACCCATATGCCCTGTTCCGGCGTCTTGTGACGCTCCACTTCCTTCCTTGGGATAGTAGGGAACTCGGCCGCTTTATCGGCGTGCGAGTAGGTGGCATACAGACCGACAGAGGCGATCCCCCCCGCTGCGCACGCCAGTAGTGCCGCGGACCACTTTCCTGCAATCCGATCGATGAAAACGCGCACGACGAGCCTTAATTTTTTTTACGTCGTGCACGTGAGGGCGAGCAAGCTCCAAGAAGCGTACCCCAGGCGCCTGGTGTCGGATTCTCGGACGGGGGAAGGGTGGCCTCGTGGCCAACTTGCGAAGAAACAGCGCGCGCAAGCACAGCTGGGACACTTGTACGCCATGGCGCTTGTGCTGACGCCAGTGCGGACAGGCGCTGCGCTCTCCGGAGGCCGCTGAGCGCCATCTGGCTGACCGATGGCAGAAGGCGGACAGCCGCGCGAATCCGTTACGCCGCGCGCCGGCTCCCCTCGTCGCCCCTTTTGAACTAACAAAGGCAAGTCTCCAGTCTTTGCGGTTGCTGCATCGGCACGCCGTGAAGCATAGCAACATGTTGCAACATCACTTTTCAATTTTGGCCCGCTGCTTCGTGTACACACGGCGGGGTTCCCGCGGTATCCCGAAAGCGTCGTGCGCGTCGCTCGCTCTGTCCCCAACCTTGACCAGCCTTCCAATTCCCATCCCAGTGATTCCTGCAACCGAACTTCGTAGGTAGACAGGGGCACTGCAAGGCTTCGTGTTGGCTTGGAGAGCTGGGAGGGAGAGCGTGCCATTGCTGCTCAACTGTTGCTAGTAGTTGGACCTGGCATGCTTGGCTGCTCATCCTGCCAAGCAAGCGAGTGTGAACGAAAGAGATGGGGAGCGCCACACAGTTCAAAGCACCCAGACGTTCCGCCCAGACGGCATGCACATGTAACTCCTGGCCAGAAATGGGGGGCGGGGAGGGGTCAATCACGCATGCTTCCCGTCTTGGCGCTGTTACACCTGCAGCTCAACGCCGCCACAGCAGCCATGTTGGGCGACTCTTAAGCCCCGCACTGAGCGACGATTCGCCAACAGGGCTGTCGCCCCTGCTTCTCCAAACTCCACAGATACCAGCATCCAAGCCCACGTATGCATCCGCATCGACCCAGCTGGAAGGACGTGGAATTGCCCACACTGGATGACAGCGGGCAATGCACCGCCTACGCAGGTGGAATACAGCACTCTTTACAACGCCATGGGGTCGCTACAAGGGCGGGCAGGCAACTGCAGCAACGAACCCGGTGCAGCACATGCAGCGCTTCACGCACAGACTGTGGAGATTGTACTTGACCATGCTGTCGTTGGCTGCAGCGTCAAGCACAGACTCAAGTCCAGGGTCGGCACACCGCCGTGTGGCACGCATCGGATCACCAGTCCGAACGACCTTTCTCTGAGACACGCACGCCAGAAAGAACTTGACTGAACTAGATGCGACACATGTTCGCACTCAGGCGTATCCGGTGTGCGTCGACGAAGCCTGACAGAGCTCTGCAGAGGGAGAAGGAACCGAACCTGGAACTGGTGCTTGACGCCCTCAAGGCCAGCAACATCAGCGAGCGTTACACCAGTGGTCGCGTCCTTCCGTGCCTTGGCATTTGACTGTGCGAACTCCAGCGCCTCTTGGATGTCTGACGGCTCCTTGTTGCGTTTACTGCGGAAGATGCCCAGCAGCGCCGTCACAAAGACGAACGACAGTGAGCCTACAATCATGAGCAGACTGGGGATCGCAGCAAAGAGGCCTCCAAAGTAGGGCGCTGGCGGCGTGCTCCTGCAACACATGGCAAGCAATGTTGAGATGCCAAGGGCAAGGCTCAGGTTTGCCTTCTGCTGCAAAAGTACCAGCCATTGAAAGCAGCAATGGACACCTGAAGCAGCGCTTCGCAGGCACTACAAACACAATTGATTCGTCATCGCTTATCTGCCCAATCAGACACCACAATCAGCACAAACTCGCTCACTTGCTCCACACAGACAGAAGCCACCACTTGAACGAGCAAACACCTTTGCCTGCCTCACCCGCCATCCCCAACGCCCACAAGCTAGCAACGCCAGACAAGTTGTGTATCCCACATAGCGAGCACACGTTGGGCAGCTCAAGCGACAGGGCGAGCAGCCCAGCATTGGGAGCGGTACTTGAATTCCACTGCCAGTGTCTTGTAAGCAGGGTTGTAGGCCTCGTAGTCCTTGTCCATATCAATGACGTCTCGGTTGATGAATAGGGAGTCTTCCTCGGCCATGACTTCACGCACCCACTTCGGCGCCATCTCTTCGCGCGCCTCAAACAACTCATCAAACACCTGGTTGTAGCCGTATTCGTCAGCAAAACCGGTGTATATCTGCTCGCGTGGGAAGCTGCAGTCACAACTTCTACTGTCACCACACCAACAGCAGTCCCCTCGCGCGCGCACGCGCGCGCGTGCAAACACACACACACACACACACACACACACACACACACACACACGTGCGTGCACACATACACACACACACACACACACAAGTTTCTAGTGAAGCACATGCTGCAAGACTCGAAGCAGCTTCAAGGCCATGGATCTCAGTGCAGTGAGAGAGCCGCAAGCAAAAAGATTCCAGCGCTTGCAGCTTGATGATAGGATCTGGGGTTTGGGCTGGGCTTGATGCAGTACTGGCTGACTAAAGCCGATAGGGCCTAGCAGCAGCAGCTACCATGGGGTGGTCTGCATGCGTGTGTCAGAGCCAAGCTACAACGTGCAACGGTGGAGAACTACACCTGTGGTATCTGCAAGCGGCATGTCAACGACACGCGGAGCCCCAAACACCATCCAGGCCATGCATGCACACAGGCATAGAAGACAGCCATGCGTACACACTGACATAGAAGGCAGGCCCCCGGCAACTGCCTGACAAACGCTGCACGCAATACCTCAACACCCATGCAGGAGTTGGTACCCTTTGGTGACCATTGAACGGATGCACAACAGTGATGGCCATCAAGCACAGCCACTACTCAACTGTTGCAGGTTGCACTGTAAATGACAGCATGAAGATATTATAACACAGTATGATCTGACAGCACATGGCTGGCGGCGCTGGGAATTCCATGAGAGCACATGCCATGAGGAAGCTCGCATGCACGCGAGCCGGCCTAGCAGCCTGCCAGTGGCTTTCGGAAGCCTACCAGTGCCTGCCCGCTGCTCAGCTGAACCTTCCAAACACCACGACAGATGCATAATGTGTTACGTAGTTCAGGCAACATGATAAGGGCGCCGGATTTGGACAGAGCCAGCAGCACTAGCACCCTGGGTGCTCGTGCATGCAGCTGAGCCCGCCGATTCAGCCAGAGTGTGCACGACGCCCGACGTCACGGAGTAGAGCGCGCACTTGTATGCACCTCCAAGCCCCGCGCCAGCCAGCCGGTCCTCCGTGTGCACATCTTTCCCTGGATGGTGCAGGTTCACCCAGAACTGGCTGCCGTCGGGCTCGGTGACCACAGCCCGGTAGCCCGGGAACGACGGCAGCATGAACCTTCCACTGTCTGTCCAGAACTGAATGTGCCACCTCGGCGCCTTGGGGTTGTAGTGCTCACTCGTCCAGTTACGCTCACGGATGCCGTGAAAGAAGAGGTTGAAGGACTTCTTGGGCATTTTGTCCCACTTGGGTTCGACAGCCTGGTCGGTGTAGTCCCTGCCGAGCACGGACTCCGGAGTGAACTCGTTCTCGACGTCGATGACCACGCCCTTGGGGGTGGTGTACTTGTAGGGTATTCGCAGGGTGAGGTCCTCCATGGTGGGCCCATGCTGCTTGATCCTCTTGATGTCCTGGCGGGTGAACTTAGGGTTGGGCTTGGGAGGGCCGCTTTCTTTCTGGGTCCAGAAAAACCGACACACGCGCACAGGGCGCCGGACGCGACGGCCACGCAGGCCGGGTGTGAAACGCATGTGAAGGGCACCGATCAGACAGGGTCGTGCATGGCTCCACCGAGGGGCGTGGCTCCCTCGCCGCGGGGCGCCGCAAAGCTGCAACCCGGCTGCGTTGGAGCAGCGATCAGCGGGCTAGGCGAGCGGCGGGCCTCGCTGCTGCTCCTCCAGCGCTTGCTGATCACGCCGCAAGGTGGATTGATCTGAGGGAGCAAGCGTCGGTTCACCGGCACACCGTGACAAACAACGCGGTGGCCACTTTACGGCAGCTTTTTGGTGTGCGAAATCAGCTGTGCCTACAGGCTCGGCACTGATTCAAGTGCGGTACCGCGGTGGCCAGTTGACGTTAACGCTACCTCGCGCGGCCACGCCTTTATCTCCTCAACTGGCGGCGCGCGATGTGCATCAATTCCGATGGAGGGCATGTTTGGATTTTTTTTTCGACAGGTTTTGACCAACGGCTTTTAGCATCGATAGCTGTCGGGAAGCATGGGTCACATGTTATAGCGAGCACATGTCTGAGCCCGTACGGGGCGTGGGACATTGGCTGCATCAGAGGCACTCGTCATTAACATCATGGGGGAGATCGCAGTGTACAGCCCGTGAGCGAGGGGAACAGGCGTTGGCTTGTTTGGCCACCAGGGGAACCGCCTACCAAACGGTGAATTGCGCTTCTCACATCTGCCGAAGATTTATCCAGCGGTCGTGTCAGCGCGCAGTCAACACGTATGTGTGGAGTTGCAAAGATGTATGTGCGTCACGTGACGCTTGGTTATGTCCACGCGTTGGGAACATCTACACATGTGTGCAGTATGTTCATACCACATGTCCTTGCAGTGGAACTACTGCATGAACTCAGATCAGTAAATGTGGCAACGTTCATTAGGCTGGGGCCGAAGTCTCAAGGAATGATTAGTGCGCAGGTGCAAGCCGTGATGTGATGGATGTAAACTGAAACCGCTCCAGGGGAGGAGGCGCCGGCCAGTGCTCCAGGGAGGAGGCGCCGGCCAGTGCTCCAGGGGAGGAGGCGCTGACCGGTACTCTGGGAGGGGCACCCACGATGCCAGCCAGTGCTGACGGGGAGGAGGCGCCAGCCAGTGCTCCGGTCAGGAGGCGTCGGCCGGCGCTTCAGGGGACGCCCACTAGGCGCCGGCCAGTCGTCCAGGGGAGGAAGCACTAGCTAGTGCTCCAGGGCAGCCGACCAAGGTGCCAGCCAGTGCTCCAGGGCAGGCATTGGTCAGTGCTTTGGAAGCAGCAAACGAGGCGCCAGCCAGTGCACCAGGGAAGGAGGCGCCAGCTGGTGCTACAGGGGTTACACTGGCCAATGCTCTGGGGAGGGGACCTAAGGCATCAGCCAGTCCTGGAGGGGAGGAGTTGCCAGGCAAGGCTGCAGCGATTGCCGCCGCTGTAGCACTGGCTGGCACCTCCTCCCCGTGACGGTTGCCTGGCGTCTTTGGTCTCTCCCCCAGAGCACTGGCCAGTGCGCTGGGCACCCAAGGCACTGGGTAGACGTTCAGGGGATGGGGCGCCAGCCGGTGGTCTGGCGGGGGCACACGAGACGCCGGCCAGTGACCCAGGGGACGAGGCGCCAGCCGCTGCTCTGGCGGGGGAACACAAGTTGCCACCTGGTGCTGCAGGAAGGAGGCGCTGGCTGGTCGTCCGGGGGAGGAGGCGCCAGCTAGCGCTTCCTTGGCGCGTTGGCCAGCGCCACCCCCCTTCGAGCACTAGCACTGGCTGGCACCTCCTCCCTGGCGCACTGGCTACCAGCTCCCCCAGAGCACTGCTCAACGCCTGCTACCCCGGTGCTACCCCGGAGCACGGGGCCGGTGCTTCCTACCCCGTTGTCCTGCTCCTCAGAGCGGCTCGCTGCGGTGGGACTCGATTCAAAGTCTAGCGACCCGCCGGCCTCATTTGCAACCTGAACTACGGAGCCTCCGTCTGGACAAAGAACGCCTACGCCGGAAAGCCTTCGACGGAGAAGATATTCCGTCAGCCATCGGAGCCTGAAATGGCAAGAACGCCGGCTGCGTGCTGCGCTACTTGCGATTGGTGCCTGCGACAGGCGGGTGACAGAGCTCCATGGCCGCCACGTGTTCGGGGACGCTACCTTCACCGCGCTGTCAAGCGTGGCTGTCCACGGGCTTCGGTTCTAGCCTTTCCACGAGGCTACGAGTGCGCCGAGGCTACACCGGCAACCGTTTTGCTGGCAACTGTTTTGCTGGCTGTGTTGCCGGCAACTGGTTCGCTGCTTGCGACTATAACACTCTGAGCGCGGTCCGCAAACAACGGCGGGCAGCGGTTGTGTTCCTGGCGTCCTGCATGTGCGTCCGAGCTATGCGATTCTCGGCAGGCAATACCAGGCGCGGAGAATCCGTTGGAGATCCATTGGAAAATCCGCTATCTCTAACTTTGCACTGGCTGCACCACCAGATCAGGTCGACAGACCAGCAAGTTGACCCCTTAGACACGCCGCGTCATCGATCGGAAGGTTCTGAGAACGTAGAATCTGATACGAACGTGCTCGGCCGTGTCAGCTGAGTCACGTGGACGGCTGAGCGTTGTACTGGTCGCGACGCGTCACCTGCGTGGCCGCACGAACCACACACCCAGCAGAGACCGCCAGTTCGAACAGGCGAGTCGGCGGGCGAGCCCCGCTTGCGCTGCGTTGACTGAAACCCCGGAACGATGCGCGTCGGCGCGCGCGCTCAGATCGAGCCGACCGATGGTAGGGCCGGCAGCTCGCCAAGAACGACGCCGCAAGCCGTAGATTCCTCGTGCTCCTCCAAGTATGACTCGCATTAGTGCGACCTGTAAGCAGTCCAATAGAATGAGCACCAATCTGCTGCGTAGCACGCTGCGCCCGTGTCGGTTCCACCTCTTCGGGGCTGGGTTGGCCCCCAGCGGGGCTCGGCATTTCCAGCAGGTGCAGGCCACGGCCCTGGAGGCGCCTCCGCGAGCGGACGTGATCACTGGCCATCCCTCCAATAACGTGACTGATAATATCTACCGCAAGCTGGGCGTGAACTTGCATAGGCGCCCGGGGCACCCCTTGTACATCATCAAGCAGGCAATTTACGACTACTTTGATCAGAAGCAGCCTGGTAGCTTCCAGAAGTTTGACAACCTGTACCCAATCGTGACTGTGGAGGAGAACTTCGATAGCATCTTGATCCCCCCTGACCATGTGTCACGCTCGGCTAACGACACGTACTACGTATCAGATGCCAGTGTGCTGCGGTGGGGTCCGCCGCTTCAGCACTGGCTTGTGACACAGCTCTCCCTCACTCCACACACTTGCGCATACGCCATGTTCTGCACACTGTAATGAGAGTTGCCCTCGCGTGCTACAGATCTTGTGGTGCTTGTTAGCTGGCCATTTGTGGTCGTTTGCTGTCTTGGTGTGGGTGCTTGAGATCTCTGCGATGCTCTCCACACAGTGGCGGGTCTCTCTTGAGGGTGTGGTTTTGCGAACATGATGCGTCCCCGTGGCCTCCACTGCACACTGTCTCGTCAATGTAACCAGCTGCGCCCGCCAACGCAATGCGTTCACACATGCACACTGTCACGCCTGCTTCCCTCGGCCGCTTTTGTGCCCTTGGCTCCCTACATCCTCCTTGTTTGACGTCAGCAGAGATTTGCACCTGCTGTGCTACTCTTCGCCGGCTGTGTTGGTTGGGCAGTTTTGTCAAACAGGTTGCATGTATGTTCAAACCTGCTAGGTTCACGAGGCCAAATACGTTTGCGTCGCATCAAGTGCAGAAACACTTCTCTGCAGATGCCACACTTCAGCACACCAGGCGTCCCTGCTCCGCGACGGGAACAAGTCTTTCTTGGTCACTGGGGACGTGTACCGGAGGGACTCCGTGGACAAGACCCACTATCCGGTGTTTCATCAGATGGAGGGCTTCCGTGTTTTCACAGCAGATGAGGTCGCGGCCTCTGGGTTGTCTGGTATGCTGCCCTGCTGAAGCGGGCGTAGCATTCCTGCACGAACCGCCCACGCTCTTGTGTGGCGCATGTTCAGCTTCTGCTCACTGCTGTTGACCAAACAGACCATTCCAGTTTTGGGGGCCATTGCCCATGGACGGTCCTCGCTGCTGTGCCCTGCTGCCACTGTGCTTGTTCTCTTCTCCCCTCCTTGTGTGTCAGATTGTTGTGCTACCTTCCCAACGACTGGCCCTGTTGGATGTGGGCACTGTCTTGTGCTCACCGTGGTGGCCCCCAATCCGGCGGCGCTCCATTATAATGCACATGCACACTTGTTCTCACACTTCCTGCAACAATCCGGTGTGAACCCTGCTGTGGCTGGCTGCATGATGCCATTGAATTTGTTCCCCTTATTTTTGACTACAATGCCATATGCAAGCAATCCACGTGCACCCTGTGCAACATGGGCCCTGACTGAGGGCAGAGCGAGGCCTTTCTTTGCTGCACGCCGTTGTTTGGTTTGCAAATGACTGGGACAGATGCAAGTGATGGGGTGAGTGGTGTGTAGCGGAGGAGCTTGCGACTGCGGAACTGAAACGGACGCTGGAGGGGCTGGCCTCGCACCTGTTTGGCGACGTGTCGTGCCGTTGGGTGGACGCGTACTTCCCTTTCACGCACCCCTCTTTTGAGCTCGAGATCCTGTTCAATGATGAGTGGCTGGAGGTGCTCGGGTGTGGCATGACGGAGCAAAAGATCCTGGACGCGAACGGCAACAAGGGGAACAGCGCATGGGCTTTCGGCCTGGGGCTGGAGCGGCTGGCTATGGTGCTCTTTGACATTCCAGACATCCGGTGCAGCCCCTACTTCACACAAACACACCCCCGCGAGCACGCGCACACACGCACACGCGCGCGTGCACACACACACACACACACACACACACACACACACACACACACACAACCTGATCCATTTACATCTTGTACCAGTCTCAGGTAGTCGAATGGTTGCGGTTCTGGCGCTTCGATGAGTACAGGTAGCAATGAGGTTGTACGTTCGATGGTATGGTGCAGCTTCAATCCTTGACTGCTGGGGAAGCGCTCGTGCCAGCTGGTGTATTGTGTGATGTGCAGTGCGCTGCACAGTAAGGTGATGCGGCTGCACTTGTGTGCGGTAACGAATTGCGCAAGAAAGCATCTGCAGCCTGAAGCCGCAAGTATCAGGCCAATGGCAGGTGCCATGCGGATGTGAGGAAGCTGTGTCTGCTTGTAGTCTTGTTGTTCTGAAACATAAAACACACCCTGCGTGCGTTCGCTGCGATCTTGCAGGCCATTAAGCCTATCATTGGAGCAGCACGTCCATCAGTTGCTGTGCCATTGCTCACCCCGAATCAGCCTGATGGTTTGTGCAGGTTATTCTGGACCGATGACCGCCGCTTTCTGGACCAGTTTGCTAAGGGCAGGCTGGATACCAAGTTCAAATCGTTTTCAAAGTACCCACCGGTGTACAAGGACATTGCCTTCTGGCTCACAGACAGCTTCACAGAAAACAACTTTGCGGAGATTGTGCGGGGGGCAGGTACGCGCTGCCAGCTGGCGGTGCTGCAGCAGTGTGCATGCAACAGGGTCTGCTGACAAGCCGGGCGCCTTGCACTTGGAACCCCGGTTTTACAAGCCTCGCAGTATTGCGAATTGCCCGCTTGATCAAGCGGCTGCATGAATTTGGGGGTCCACAGTAAGGAGGGTGGTTTGCATGCTGTTTGCCACAGGCATTTCTCCGTGGTACAGGATCTGGTGCTCAGTGTGGACCTGGAGTTGTTCTGACAGCGTTGCAGGTATGCTGGCACACGCTGTTGCTCCAGAATCGTGTGCGAGTGAGAGAGGGGGGGAATTGGATGGGTGTG
>JAYMFU010061549.1:0-11953 GCA_036784835.1 Phaeophila floridearum
CGAGGAGGTCCGGCAAGCCGGGCATGTCCCCGGAGATGAGCAGGGTGACGATGTCCCGCACCGCCTCAAGCCCCGCCACAGAGGAGGTGGCCATGGCGCAGACGTGCTCGTAGGTCCACCCGCTGGGTCCGGCCGCGGACCCACGCGGCAGGCGCTGCAGGACCTCCAACAGCGTCTTGTCGTCCACCGCGACACCAAGAAAGCGCAGTACAGTCACAAAACCTTATGAACAACCCAGTGCGTGTAGCCCATATGCCTGCCACTACATGGATTGCTGTGCATGCGGATTACAATTGAAATTTCAGCCCATCATTACCCTGAAAAGAACATTAACTCACTCTCACCCAATAGCCCATAAGTGCACACGCCTTCCAGCGTGGAACCAACAAAGAAATGGCCCCGCTTGATCATGCAGTTTATGAAGCCTGTGCCTCAGCAAAAACAACACTCTGCAAAGCACCTGCCGCAGCCATGCGGTCCAAATGCTTTGGAGAGGCTGCCAGTGTTGCAAATAGCCTGCCAAGTAGTCAGCTCTACCATGAGTACTTCAACCCAAAATGCACCCACACACAAAAACTGCTACTGCCATGTCAAATTGTGTGCCAGTGCACCTAATACAATGTCAAGCTCTACCACGCACAAAGCACTTGGCGATATCGTCGTCGGACTTTGCATGCTGCATCACACAGGATGCAAAGCAGTGTTGCATCTCGCCTCCTTTTTTGCGAACCAATCGCAACTTCATCCTGTTCCACTGCCCAGTGAGTGAGTACACCTTCACGGCTAAAACGCATTCAAGATGCCACTGACTCGCAAATGTACCCACCTGCTGCAGGAGCTCAGGGACCTGCAAGGCTTGTAATAGCCTACCTGCAATTGATGGCCCAACTGGAATGAGGGGTCTCGCTTAAGCAATTGGGTGCAACCAATCGTTGTACCTTACCTCCCCTTGTCCCATCTCGAACCCCAGCACTCCTTCCCTTCATCCCCAACTGTGGCCATGTCCAGGCAGTGTCAGTGGACAGCTGTGGCCACACTGAACTCGCTCTCAACAGAGCCTGAATGCTCAACCGCACACTGTGAGGAGGCATTGCACCGGTGCCATGCTTTCAAGGGCTGCTCAGAACTAGCATGAGCATACAAGCAGCTTTCATCGATAGTAGCGCATGCCGGAGTTGTAGTCTTGAAGGCCAGCATTGAACTCGTCGTTGACAGCCCTACCCATGTGTGGAAGAAATTGTGTCGTCCGAGGCCTTCTCATGGACTGTTTTCCCTTACTATTCCGTGGCCGCTCATCACCAAAAGCATCAGGAAAGCGCAAGATCTTGGGAACCTGCACCCCGCTTTCAGCTCGTCCAGAACGGTGTGCTAAATTGAACTCTTAAGAAACCACGGCTCATATGGGAAACATGTTCATGGAGTGGTGTGCAAGTGTACCTGCATGTGCACAGTTGCATTTTGGTGCAGCATTGTCCAAAACAAGCAAATGCTGCAAAACGGTAAAGCTATTGAGGTGATTGGGCGCTCATGCTAGGAGTACATGATGTGGGGGGTGAGGACAAGAAGGCTATGCTCAGTGTGGCACGCGTTCCCAACAACTTTGCCACAAACTCCTGGAGGCTGGACAAGCTGCAACCGTCATGTGCATTGAGAGGCATATGCCCTCAACCTCGGGCCGGTCTTGGTCTACAGTTTCAAATGGCAGGTCTGATGCAGCTGCTGGGTTTAGGCGTAGAGCTCTCCACCATGCTTGGCCATTGTTATGCTTGATGCGTTCCAGCTCTTGTTCGCCGAATGTACCGCGGAATATACCGTACACGTTCCAGCAGGTGCGCACAAGCACCTGGCTGTCAACACACTATCCTGTAGCAACTACTACTATTCTGGAGTGCAGTGATGCTGCCTATCATCCCCTGCAAGACCACCATGCCAGTCAAATGTTCTTCTCTAGAGAACTCAACCGCGGACAGTAAAGTAGTTGAGTTTTCTTGGCTCAGGTTCATCCGACGCTTTAAACTCGACAGGCAGGAAGCACGACAACCCTCGCTGAACGGATTCGAGCATCGCATGCACAACTGATTCGAGCACAGCGCGGCTAACCGCCGCAACGATCATGGCCACGACGAAGGCATGGATTGGCAACGCGAAGGCGAGCTCAAGGCAGTTTCTGACCTCGACTCCTTCGGGAGCCATCTCCGCGACGTAGAACGGGGCGAGCAGCCCCTCGTCAAACGGCTCAGTCGCCGGCGCCGTCCCGGGCGGATACGACGCGGTGTACGCTGAGAAGTTGTACACTCTGCCGCGCACGACTATCCACTTGTGAACGTGATATTTCTCGTGCCAGTCCAGCATGGCTTGAGTGATGTACTTCTTTGACGGGTCCAGTTTGGCGGGCGACGGGGCGGACGCGGAGCGCGCAGCGACGAGTTCACCGAAGCCGTGAGCGAGCGGCGCGGAGGAGGCGCGGTCGTGAGCACCCAAGCCCAGCATTCCTATTGCGGTTGCTGAACACGCGCCCGTGTCAGTGCAGGAGGCCGAAACCCGCGGTGTGGACCCTACTGGGTGGCACAACAGGTCGAATGGCAGTTCGAGGTTGCCTGTCGCTCGGCTTTAAGCCCAGACACAACACCGTGAAAACGCAGTGGATCATGACCGTGCAGCTGATGTAAAAAGTCTGCGCTCGCTGCATGGGTCGAAACGTGGTCGCGCCACATGGGGCTCGTTTGTCACCTGATTGTAGGGCGTTGGTACGCGCTCCCCAACTCACCAATGCCCACGTAGGCTGGTCTCGGCAGGGCGCGCTGTACTGCTTCACGTATTCACTGAAAAGCACTCGTTCTCTGCGTGTGAACGAGAGATCTGAAGCAATCATGCTGTCCTAACTCCAGTTGGTATCCTGGGGTGTTGTGCGGCCCCGCGGTGGCGGCGCGTTCCTTTGAAGACGAGTCATGACGCATAGAACGCTGCGTCACGAGCTTCGCTACAAACAGCACTCAGAATTAACACATGCCATCTGCGCGCCGTTGCTTTCCGTCTCCATATCAGCAGACTGGCACGTGGCGGTGCGCCCGTGCTGGTGTGTCAGCTCAGATTGGTCACTTTATCTGATGCAGTTGTGGCGTCTGATCCGTCGCACATATGCAGCCGCAGCGGATCTGCCTAGCCAAAGTGGTCAGGGTGTTGACCAGCATTCGGAAATGAATCAGGCGTTTGGTTTGTTTCCCACTTTTCACAATCCTGTTCAGATTCAGCCGCGTTACCGTCGTATTGGTCCTAGAGTGTGGTGGTACCTTGCTGCTATGTACACTCGCACGCTGCTCCTTGACGTCCAACGGCGATGGTACTCATGGGAAGAGGCTGTTGTTTGGCTTGCAACCAATTGATCTGTGACCACATTGATCGGATGGCATCTGCTAGCTGACTGAACACCGTGTGGTTTTTGCTGTGTGCATGTGTGTCGTCAGAACCTTTCTTAGAGCACCCTGCACATTGAACTTCCAAAGCGCAGTACCCAGCCAAGTGGCAGCGGTAGTGAACAGTGGTTCAGATAAGCTCGGTCTATTCAACAGCATCTCCATCAAACTGATGAGGTGATGAGTTTTGCTCTGTACGGCAACCAGATGCCAGGCGCCTGCGTCGTATCTGCGCACTGTCCTACACGAAGCACGGGCCAAGCACCTGGAAACATCATTGGTGCTGGTCTCCACTTGCATGCTCCAGAGAAAGCAGCACATAACATGTTCTGTAATGAACCGCCTACCTATGAACGAAACCCCAGGTTCAAGAAGTAGTAGTTCAAACCCCAGGTTCAAGAATGCTTTAGATAATGCAGTTTCGGTTTGTTCTAGCAATGCAGCCTGGGGTTCCTGCCCGGTTTGGCCAGGTTCATGTAGATGGACCCGCACGCTTATGAGCCTGATGCTTGGTTGCTTGGAAATGATTCAGTCCTGCGTAACAAGCATATCATGGACACACAGCAACCTACTGCCTGGCAATGGTGACAAGTACTGGGCTGGTATGTCCTCCTGTTGCACTGTGTGCAGCTGATCATATTCCGGTCAAGATGCCGAGGCATACCGTTGGCAAGCAGGTGCTACAAAGGAAATAAGCTGATCACACGCCACACCCGATGTCTCGCAATCCTTGAATGACAACACTCCAGGCTTCATTCAAGGGGTACAGGTAAGCTATCACTGAGCTACTGGTTACATCACATCGGCAGCACTGAGCGCACTTGCACCAACAGCAGAATTATCCTGAACATGCAGCAAATCTGCCTCCATGCAACGCCATACGGCACAATGCGACCCTCAGCGAGGAGTAAGATGGGCACACTGTCATGGGTCTCACCATTCCGACAGCAACCACAGGGCCCTGTTTGCCCGGGCTGTGCGGCTTCATGGCATGCATGCGCGGCACACCCCCTGGTGCGTTGTTGCACCAAGGAACTCTTGACTAGGCGACAGTCTTGATGTGGGCAGGCATTAACTCCCAGCAGGTAGCCACACAGCCACTTCGAGACGGTAGCTGCATTAGTGCTGGAAGAGTACCCAGGGGGCGGATGACCCGCTATATCTCATGGATGCGAAACTTGATCATGCATGTGTAGCTCAACATGGCAGGTAAGGTGAGTGCGAGCCGGACCCGGCTTGAACTCCGTAGGCCACTGCACCTAGTATCGCTGATGGTAGGTGCCAGCAATGGTACACTGCTCAGCCATCCGCACTCCTGGTCATACCACAGCGAATGTCCCCCAATCATGAGCACCGGGTGACATGGTGCTTCAGCCAACGTCTGCAAAAGGGCAGGAGATAGTGCATGAGTGCAGTGCGACACAGCTGCCGGCAGCACCTGCAACACAGTCTCAGCGTGCCACTGCAACACATCATCACCTCACATAATCGAGTGTCTGGGGACCCCTACCACTGCTGTATCTGCCGCTGCTGCTGTTGCTGTCCCTGCTGCTGGCGCCACTACTTCTGTTACAGTTGCGCAGCCTCCGCTTGCGGTATGTCCTGGTGAGCAGCCAACCCTACAAGCGCCAGATGTCTCCATTCTGCAGATGTTTGTATCATTGCAGTTTCTGCAATGAGCAAGTTGAAAGCTTTGTGAGCAATGTTCGATGGATTGGGTGCTCACAGCATGCACTATGAATCAGGCTGTGGAACAATGTTGTGACAATTAAACCCGTGATTGCGACACTGGTGTGAGTGCTTCCGCCTTAGATGGGCAGGGCGCTCATTTCCTTGCTGTGAGCCACAAGATTACTTTATCTCCATATGCCTTTGGGGGTTTGTTGGGGCGCTTGTTGACACCACGGTCAAAGTGCATGCATGGCGAACGCGGAGGCTGCAGGTGGCTATGCTTGCCATGTGTAATCCATTGGATTTGTGGTATGCTGGCTGCACTCACACAACATTCAACGCTGCATCCACACAGTGCCTCATTTTGAAACAAAACGGCTGGAAGCACTCTGTGCGCACTTGTTTTGGTTTGCAATGAATTTCGGACTCTTGGCAGCACTGGAAAGCTTGACAACGAGGATGCCCCGCCTTGTGACCTACCATGAACAATGCATTGTTCATCTGGTCCTTGAAGCTGACCCGGGGAAGTCGACCCATGAAGGTGTTGACCATCCAAGCCGCCCCCTCATTTGCAACTTGTCCTTCAGAAAGTCACCGCAATTCCTTCAAGGCAAAAGCACTTGAAAGATTCCAGTTGAACCATTGGTAAACGTAACTGCATTGAACACCTGGCATGGAACCCCGTCCATCCGATTCCCGATGGTTCCAGTTGAACCAACAGCAAATGCAATTGCGTAGAACACCTGGCATGGAATACCACCCATCAGATTGACGAATGCGCAACCTGTCGGGCAATCTGATAGACAGCGGGAAGTGCGGTGGTCTACAAAGTGCAGCCGCTGTTGCAAACTAGCTGTGTGGGTGTGCAGGTATGGTGTTGGCTGCGACTTGGGAGCACGCCAAGGAGTGTGCACTAGACGTAGGCGCTGTGGACACCGATTACAGTGTCAGCGAGCGCCCTCATAGCATGGTGCCAAGTGCAATAAAACTCAGTGCTTCCGTTGGCCGGAAAAGACCCCGTACCGCTGCAGTCAAGTCTACACGAGTTGCCGAGGGTTTGCTTCTCAAGTCGCCCAGGACGTCTGTCAAGCTTGTAGAGCAGATCAGCCCCGAGCATACAGGGGGAAACCAGCATCCTGGCGGAACGGCGGCAGCGGAGGCTGGCGTGCCGGCTTGATCCGATACTGTCAACGATAAGCAGGCCAACCACAGCAGGCACGATGGCCGGTCTGAGCTTCAAGGTCTGCTGTGCGGTAATCGCTATACAGTATGCGGCCGGTATTACGTGTTGCATTTGCACCACGCACAGCATGAGCGTCGGACCCGGACTACACATTCGATGTGCACTGTTCAAGGCGAGCGACACCTGGAGCTCTGCCCCATGTGATGCTCAGACGCCGGGTCCGAACATGAGATCCAAGCTGGACGTCGTTCTGCATTCTGACCTGTAGACGGACGACCCGAAACTGTTGGCCGGCGTAACAGTAGGGCTTCATTCCTTTCCGGTGCGCTGCCCCGGCCTTGCATCGCCATCCAGTCGAACGTTTCCAGCGCACCAGACAGCTCGAGTGCATGACATTCGGGCCGAACCGAGACCGCGACGCTTGCGCGCACCGCTGCCAACCGGCACACATGAGGAGAGCCAACCTGTCCATCGAGTCCACTGGGGCCTACGAGTCCCATTGCTCGTGACAATGACACCTACACACGCCACTGGAGTTGTCGAATAGATTTGTGCAACTGTGGCGCGAGCGTTTGGTCCGCTAGCGGGCATCCCATAGGACTCCAAACGCTGGTCTGGAACCTCGCTACGACATAGCGGGGCTTTACGGTGCACCGCGTTGTGACTGTCATCAGGCATGCGCACATGCCAGATGCCATGGCATCACGTTCCCACCGCGGCATGCGTTGGTACGGTTTCATAGATGGTTCATGGATACTCGTGTGGGTACGTGCCTGCAGGCAGTTCGGTGTACGCAAGTGTACGAGATGGTTACAAGACTCGCAGCAACCCAGCCACTTGTGTGCACGGAGGCTACAAACGAGGTGAGCCCTTCCAAAGCGGCTACCCGAGTGCGTACCTGTTATGCGTAGGAGCACCACATGCCTGTTTTTAGGGAGCATCAACCAATATCTAGGTGGCTGGACTGCATTCAGCGCTGTGTTGCACATGCACACCCTTCTAGGCTTTCCAGTTGCTTGCTTGCTAGCTCATGTAACTGGTGCATTACTTGCTCCTGAGCGCAGCACATGGCGTGCAGACAGCAATGGCTGTTGCGGTTACGAACACCGACCTGCTGGAGCGCATTCTGTCCTACCTCGAAGCACAGGAGGTTGTCGCATTGCTGCTGACGTGCAGACTATGGAACCAATCAGTAATGGACACCTTCAAGGTGAGGCTGCTTCAGCTGTGTGCATAGTAAGTTCAGGAGATGGGACACAGACGTTGTGTGCAACATGTTCTAGCCTACAATTGCAGCCGCCTGCTTCAAGTGCTTAAGAGCATCACGGCCGACCTGCGTGCAGCTACTAAATCAGCCGAAAGTGTCCCTGGGATTAATCCTTCACCAGCACTGTCATCGTGAGCTGCACGCCAAATGGCACTGTGCAATGGCCACAATTATGGCCCCGTTTCCACTGAATGTGCAAGCAGCGGGAGTCACCCAGCTGCCAGCAATGTTGAACCAGAACATGCAGCTACCCAGGTATTGGCAACTGTGCGTTCAGTGTCGTCGTCTCTTGTGTGCAATCAAATCATATTTTCAACAAACAGGCTGTCTGAGTTGTATAAGCGCTGTGCTGACCGTAACAGTACATCCGAGTTCTGTTGCACTGTTTCACATGTACTGTTTCGGATGTACTGTTTTGGTCAGCACAGCGCTTATACAACACTCTGCTCCTGTGCAAGCATGCAATGTGGATACTGCTGGCATTTAGGTGTAGTGAGCGGGACAGCCCGATTTGATCGTGGATACAATGCCGCAGGTGTGGGGATGGAACCCATATTCAAAGGTTCTTCAGCTGGAGTTTGGAGGAGTGCGCACTGCCCTCACTGGAATTTGTGTCCTTAAATGTTTGGAATAGTACATGTCAGCATCACAGCAGCCCCAGCCGTGTTTCTCAGGGATGAAGTGCTTGGGTCTCTTACATACTCCCCAGAGCGACGCCCTCATGGCTGTGCTCATGCATGGGGCTGAATTGTAGGAAGGGTGGGGGTGGGGGGCAATCCCCAGGTCCATATTAGAGCTAGCTGTGATCCATTAGTGCACATTTTTGCACATAAGCTGTCTTGACAGCGTTTAAGCTGTGTTTGCCAGTAGCAGCTGCATGCAACAGCAAGCATGTCCGCTTCCACTTGAGCGTGCATCTGTTGACGCTTGCATGCCTCCTGCAACCACACGCACCCTGTACCCACAAATTTGCGGGCTCCAACGAGCAACCCCCGCACACCCCCACAAAGAGCACGTGCATATGATTGCGCGCAAGCACTACGAGCGCAACCGCTCTGCTGATCACACAGCTATTGATTCCAATGCTACTGTGTGCAGCCCAGACTGCCCCTGCTTGAACTGGCTGTGTGCCCGCTTCTGGATATCAGACCTATCAGACCGTACGATTCGAACTACGCCCAGAATGTCACCTTCCTCGAGTTCCAACCAGCTCGCAGCTTCGGCAAGATGTGGTGGCAGCCAGAGGACATGGCGCTTGTGCTCGGGCAGCTGCGCCGCTTAGAACGCCTCTACTTGAACCGTCCGAAGTTGGGGAAGGCGGGCGACAGCGTCCTCGCCCGGGCCGTTGCGCACCTCACTTCGCTCAAATGGCTCAAGGTGGACTGCATGCAAGGTTGGAGGGGGCCTTGGACGGCCCTGGCGCCCGCCATTCAGAGGCTGCACCTGCTGGAGGTGCTCGATCTCCGGCAAAATGGCCTTTGGGCAGACGGCCTTGCGTGCGCTGTGGGCCAGGCTCTCCAGGGTCTCAGCCGGTTGACGACGCTGCAGCTATGTGATAACGAGATTGGAGGGCAAGAGATGAAGGAGTTGGCACCGGGCCTTGTACGCTGCAGAAGCATCAAGCATCTGAGTCTTAACAACAACAATCTCGGGGGCCTGGGTGCGACGAGGCTCGCTGGAGCGCTCGATGCTCTTACGGCACTGACGTGCTTGGGATTGAAGGGGAACGAGTTGGATACCCAGGATGCTCACGCCCTTGGACCCAGTCTGAGGCGGCTGCAGAAGCTGCAGATGCTCTGGATCAGTACCAATGGTCTCGGCGACACGGGCGTGCAGACCCTGTTTCACGGCTGGACTGCTCGCAAGGCGATGAAACAGATCCGGCTGGAAAGGAACGGCGTGACGGATGCGGGCATGAACACGGTACCGGAGTGGCTCTCAGATTTGCCCTTGCTTTCCTGGTAGGCAGCCTCACACATTCCCTTGATGCCTGCGGTGTTCCCTACAGCCCGTATAGGTAGGTGTTTGCACTCTGCGTCATGGGACCGATGCGCTCCTGACCACGGCGTGAAGTGCTGGAGCTGCTGCAGAGTGCCTGCCTCGGAACCAGGCCCCATGCTCTAGTGCACAGTACGGGTTTTGCGTCCCAACGGGCCCCCACAACCCTGTGCACTTGTCTGTGAGTGTACTGAGCCGCATGAGCTTTGTAGCGAAACACCGCCAGCTGACAGGCCTTGAGCAGTGGCCGTGACCGCGCAGCGGTGGGGGGATTCTGTGGACCTCGCACGGGTTGCTATCAGCGTTTCGTAGAACTCGGCATCAGCGGTAACGTCAGTTTGAGTTGCTTCTTTGAAACGGATTGCTGCTTTGCCAGTTCGCTGGGCGTGGCGATTCAGTGCTGCGCGTCCATCCGTGCGCCAGGCCAGTTTCAGTTTCCATTCCCTGGCGCACTTGCGCCTTTGTTACCACTGGCTCCCGTGAATCTCTTAGGACTGGGCCCAGCGGAGATTTGGGGTACTGGCCCCCGTGAAGCGTGAGCGTGAGCCCTCGTGCCATGATGGATGCGGCGCACGGGGCATATCCACCTGACACCCTTGCACCCTTGCACGATACCTTGAGCGGCTTTGGCGCAGCATGCATCGTGGCATATGCAGTTGAGCGCGCGGCCGTGCACGGTAGTTGAGCATGAACCCCGCATGACACCCCAGGGTGTCGTGCTGGGGTCGTGATCACCTGCAACATCCTCACCTGCAAACGTAGCTTAAAGGATGCGTGACCAGTCATAGCTGGCAACAGAACTTGGTGCTTGCTCGCTCACGCGCCAGTCCGTCCGAGCGCACCCGGACGGATTGGCAAAGGCATGCCGGCGGATACTACCCGCCGCTGCGCACACGGCGCCGCTCGCAGTGCATAGTTAACACGCCGTGGGACACATCCAGCGTCTCTGGAGGCGCCTTCACCTTCGTTGGACCACGACCTGGACAGCGCGCGTTCACACCCCGATTTGGGGGTTGGACGCGATGTGCGAGCAGCACCCTGCATAACTCACGCTGGCGGAAGCAATGGCGGTATCCTATATAAGCCTGGGGCATTCCGTGCACGCGCCCGCATTGCATACTAGAATCGATGCGCGCATAACTGCACCAACTGGGTTCCAGTACGAGTGCGCGCGGGTGACCACTGTAGGGCCCCGTTGTCGTCTGTACTCTCTAACCGCTCGGAGCGCGCGCGGGCAGGCTACATGTAGCTACAGCACTTCAACGTAACCCCAGGCGTGGCTAGGTAGTTGCATTACCAGCATGCACCATTTCCTAGCTGCACATGCTAGGTGCTGTGTGCTGCTAGGACGAACGCTACGATGCATCGTAGCGTTCGTCATGCACGAGGAGATCGGGAGAATTGCTGCTCACACGGCAGGCGTGCGTGTAGGCAAGCAAGGTGGGAACACGTGTGCGGATTCAGGAGGGACGAGCGCATCAGCACTCAAGCAAGGGTCTGCCATGGAGACGCATCAGGTGAGCCTGGCCAGGGCAGTTGACTGGGAGCAGCTCCACAACAGGACTGCATGCAGCTGCACACACTTTCACATGCATCAGGGCTGTTGACAGCCCGGGCAGTAGTTGCATCGCCATGGGCACGGAACGAATAACAGGGGCATCCCATGTGTTTAAAGCCTAAGAGTAACCTGGCTGTCACAACTGGGTTGCCCCTGACAGGTCACCGCAACCTCTGCCATACCGCCAATGCCCATGATGGTTGCGTTGATGGTCATTGCCCTGGATGTTGGTCACTTGGCCCCTCTGTTCTGAGAGTCCTGAGCGATTCGCTGAGAACTCTCAGGCGTCAGAGAGCCCCCAGCCTGAACTCACTGATTGCACTCAGGCCCAGAGAGTGCACATGTCCGGGTGCGCCCTCTGCTGGACATGCTCGCCTCTTTTCTCACGGTCCTCTCTGTTTCCCCCAAAGTGTTCTGGTGTTGTGATTCCTGCCTGTGGGTTCCCTAAGAATCTTGCAGCACTGTGCTGCATTCCCTCCCGTGCAACTGGAGATGAACTCCACATCCCCTGTCCACAACAACAGTTACAGGTGCACCGACCAGACTTGCTCCATCGGCTCATGGCAAACACTCTTTTTCATCTCTGTGCTGGTGAGGGGTGTTCGTTGGGTTACAGTGTGATACCCTGGGTGCAAGCTGGGTTGCTACTACAGCCGTGAAGTGTGAACAAGTATGTTACAGGTGTACAGCTATTTCCGCAGTGACAAACATGCTATTAACCATGCCCCCGCTCGCCCTCCCCCCGCTCGCCCTCCCCCTTTCCGTCCCTCTGCCCACCCGCCCGCCTCTGCCCACTCGCTTGCGTGCCGCCGCCTTACTCCCCTTCCTCGAGTGCGCATACGCGCACGTGTTGAGAGTGTGAG
>JAYMFU010061660.1:0-11949 GCA_036784835.1 Phaeophila floridearum
AAAGGCCGCAGGCCCATTGGGCCCACATACAGCTTTACTTGGATTCGTTTCTAGGGGTGCAATTGGTGTTTTGCCGTGAATCCAAGATAAACCCAGGACTAAGCCAGGAATCATCATATGTGACAGCGCTGATTCCTGCATTCATTCTGGATTTATTGTGGATTCCTGGGTACAACTCAATTGTAACCCGAGAATCGAATGAAAGTAAAACTGTACGCGGCTGGACGTACCAGCGCCTACACACTGTGCTGCAGGAGGACGATGGAGCCTCTCAGATGGGCTTGCAGCACGGCAACGCGATGCTTGCTAGCAAGCTCCCTTGCTTGCTAGCCGCTTTGCTTTGGCAATGCGGTCGTGGCACAAAGAAAGTCCAACGGAGCAACCCAGCCGGTTGCCATATGCGGCACATGGTGCTGGCTTGCCAGCGTGTGCACACTCGTGGCGTGCGTCGAGGACAGCGGTCAGTGGGGTGTCTACATTGTAGACGGGGCACAAAACGTCCGGATCCAATGCCGGGATCATCGTAGACGGTACAGAGCACGCTTGATACGACCGATGTGAACGACCTAGTTGCCATGCAGCCGGACATTAAGAACGAGTTCACCAACGGCACTTGGCGGTCGGTGCTGGATGCAGCGGAAATCAGGCAGCCTACTCTCTTGCCGTACATGCAGTGGTCTTACAGGCAGGACAGGGCTGTGCATGTCCACGGTGTGCCTGATAGAACGAAGGCTGACAGGCGGACTGACAGCAAACGAGAAGAAGCTTTCACAACAATATACTTGTTTCTGCAACAGCAGTTTGTACGCTGTTGCTTGACAGAGCACTGTTCAGAACAGCATTCTGTCAATGTGGATGTTTGAAATGATAGGTTGTTTGGGGTTGTGAGGTAACCATTAATGTCCAATTCCGTGGGCATGAAGTGACATTGATGGTTGCCTTACGACCCAGAACCGGCTGTCGTTTAAAACGTTCATGCTGACAGAACGCACTCATGAGCATTTGGTTGAATGACTCGAAATGAAAATGGAGGAATCAGAAATTTGTGCAAGCCGGACAGCAGCAAGCCCACCTACAGCACAGCTGACACCTGCAAGTCGCCGGGCATGTGCGGCGTAAATGAAATGGAAAATCCCGAGCACACACTTGTTCTCCCCAGATCAACAAAACCAAAGCCTTTGTTGACGCCCCAAATGGCAAGACGAATTGCAATGCACCAGCTGGAACTTTGGAAAATGATCAGAAGGGTTGGCAGTTTGGCCAGATGGTTGTCGTACACATCCACATTCGCACTCATAGTGAATGCAGGGGACGGTCAATCAACAGTCAATGACAACCCAGCCTGATTGCAGTCAAGCAAATACACAAGACATGCAAGAGCACGGGCAGTAGCCAGCAAACAAGCCGCGGCAAGCTTAAGTCAGCAATGGATGCACAGAAAAGCACCACAACAGGATAACACATGAAGAGACCCTAGGCAAAACAGCATCTACCAGGCTCTCGTAGACCTATTGACGGGGGCAAATTCGATAGCAGTGCACGGGGTGGACATTTAGCGTTGAAATACACACGTAAAGGAAATTTGCTCGAACACTGGCACATGAAACATGTGCTTTGACAGCTAGGATTAGCTGCCAATCACTTGCGAGATGGCACTGGTTCCAGAGGCAAAAGAGAAGCAATGACATAAGGTAGTTATAGAAGTAACTGACGGGCAGAAACCCAACCCAACCTGAAAGAGAATTATCACAGCAAAGCACTGTGTAGACTAGACTCGTGTACACAGTGCAGATCATAAGACCAAGTATCTCAAAGCTGCTCCCACAGCTAGCGGCTCCAATGCGGCAGGATCTGGTTATACAGGAAAAACAACATATGACAACCAGCAGTCATGGTTGGGATCACAGTTGTAAAGCCCCTACCTGGTGGATATAAGCTGCGGTAGCAGTTGCATCGACACGGGCGCGGACAGGCAGGTTGGAAGCACACACGAAAACATCATCCGCACAGCTACCAAAAGATACGCTGTGGATGTTCCTACAAGTCTAGGCCCCACGTGTGCTTGATTCCTCATTTGGTGAAAATGGCGACACAGAGATATTCAAACAAATTGTTAGATTGTTGATGTGGGTAGCCAGGTACACACAATGCAATATCAAGGTTCCATGGACACAAAAGATCCACGTTTCCCATCATGTTGTGCAGGAGTGTATTCAGATGGGCGACTCAAAGTTCGACCAAATGTTGTAGTGAAACGCGCTATGCTGACAAGCTGTCCATCCGAGATCGCATTGGCGGCAGTTGGTCAGCATAGCACATGCACAACACATGTCAGATGATAATCGTGCTGACGCTATGATGCAGGCACTTCCAGTGAGTCCAAATAGGACTCTGAGAGGCTGCATGGACTCAGTGCAGCTGACAGAACACTGAGGATGGGTGGGATCTGAAATAAGCAGACAGTGCGCGTGTGATTAAGTAACGTGGCGGACCGGTTGTACATCTCAGTGAATGTGCAAGCAGCTTTACTGTGAGGTGTGAGATGGCGGGCGGACCGAATCACACAATGTCGCTGTTTTCGTCCAGCTCTGTAACTGCGCAAGGCTGCGATGGTTGTTTCGATGGAAAATGACCACAAGCCCTGGCAGTTGGTCAGATGGTCGTCGTTCGTATCCACGTTCACCATGACCATGCCTGCCACTCAGAGTAAATGCGATCAGGGGATGATCAGTCAACAGTCAATGACAACCCAGGCTGATTGTGGTCAAGCACGGGCACAAGACATGCAAGAGAATGGGCAGAAGCCAGCAAAGAAGCTGCAGGGGGCAATCTTCAGGCAGCAATGGACGCACGCACAGCAAAGCACCACAATAGGATACCACATCAAGAGACAAAAACGCATGTACCAGGCACTTGTAGACCTATTGATATGGGCAAAACGATAGCAGTGTAGTGGATGAGAATTGTGTGTTGAAATACAAGCGTAAAGCGAATTTGCGTCAACACTGGCGCATGAAGTATGTGCTAGAATCAGCTACCAATCACTTGCAAGATGGAACTGGTTTCAGAGGCGAAAGCGAAACAAGAACAAAAAGTACATGTAGAAGCAACCGACAGACAGAAACACGGTCCAACTTTAAAGAAAACTATCACAGCAAAGCACGACGTACACTGTACTACAGAGAAGCAGATCACACGACCAAACAACCTCAAAATTGCTCCCACAGCTAGCGGGTCCAGTGCGGCAGAAGCTGGTTATGTAGGGAAAAAACATATGACAATCAACAGTCGTGGTTGGGATCACAGTTGTAAACCTACTACCCTCGAAACATACGCTGTGGTAGTAGTTGCAACGACACGTGCGCGGACAGGCAGGTTGGAAGCACACATGAAATCATGTGAACATCAACCAAAAGACACGCTGTGGATGTTCCTATAATTCTAGGCCCCACTTGTGCTTGATGCATCAGGTGGTGGAAATGACGACACAGAATGATTCGAACAAAATGGTCAGATTGTTGATGTGGGTAGCCAGGTACAAAAGTAAAAGAAAGCAAGAACGCAGCCAAAAGCAGGCAGCAGAAAGAGCACGCACACAGAAAAAGGGCAAAACAGCACAGGGGCTGAGGTGGCCGGTTACCAGGTACACACAACGTAATATCAAGGTTCAACGGACACAGAAGATTGATGTTTCCCATCATGTTGTTCAGGAGTGTACTCACATGGGAAACTGAAAGTTTGACCAAATGTTGTAATGAAATGCGCTATGCTGAGCAACTGTTCATCCGACCTCACATTGACAGCTGGCCTGTATATCGCTTACACAACACATGCCAGCTGATGCCATAATCGTGCTGATGCCATGATGCAGGCAGTTGCGGTGAGTGCAAGTAGGACTCTGAGGTGCTGCATGGACTCAGTGCAGCTTACAGAGCACTGAGAAAGGATGGGATCTGAAATCAGCACACTGTGCGGGGGTGATTAGGTAACGTGGTTGACTGGTTGTACATCTCAGCGAATGTGAAAGCAGCTTTACTGTGAGGTTTGAGACCGCGGGTAGAACGAATCACGCAATGTGGCTGTTGTCGTCCAGCTCTGTAACTGCGCAAGGCTACGGTGGCCGTTTCTATCTCGGTTCCGACTCGGAACTTCCGAGACGCACGCAAACCCGTTACATATGCAAACTGAGCAGCTAGCACTGCGTCTGCGAGCATCGCCAGCAGCCAGGCCGATGAAGTGGGCCGCGCGCGCTGTCCGAGAGGCAGCAGTCGCGGCAGGCAGTGGCCGCATAGGCAGGCCTCTCGAGGGCACACCTGCGCATGCCTGTCGGTTGGGCAGGTTACGTAAGGAATATTCTGTACCCTGAACCAAAGTCCGCGACGCGTTGAGGCGCTAAGGGTAGCTCGGCAGCGGACCGGCATGCCGCGTCACGCTGGTGCCACTGCAGCCAGAGGCGGGAGGTAGTTCGAGTGGAGCCAGCAGACGGTTCGAATTCCCTCAGCGAGGCGGCGATAGTAGAGTCCACGGCTGCGGTGGAAGGTTTCACACTGCTGCGAACAGAGTCAGATGTTGGAGGCCGCGCTGCAGCGCCGCCAACGAGCGGGCGAGCCTGAGCCAGCAGGCGCAACGTGGTTCAAGGATTCCTTGAACGGTGTCGCTGCAGCAAGGTCTGCTATCGACGCGCAAGGCCACCGGCGAAAGCAGTTCTGCTTCTAAAGGCCGTTGCAAAGGCCGCGAGGCAAGCCAAGCAATTGAGCACCGTGTGCATGAGCGCAACACGCGAGTACAACGGACAGCAACGGGCCGGCGACGAGCGCCGCCACCGCAAATACTAGGCCGTGCAGCGTACGAGGCCGTTACCTTGCGCATCAGGTTGTAGCTACCCCTGGCCTACGCCAGGGAGGATGCCTACGTGGCCCACCCGGATTGCGGTTTGAGGGGCGCGCTGGCGCTTTGACCGTACCAGAGCTCTCTCTCTGTCTATCATACTAGGGCAGCGGACAAGCAACCCAGCCAACATCCGCGCCCTGGCGCTTGCTACGATTCAACCGACATCGGGCTAGTCTCACGGACCACGAGGGCACCAGGCACACTTTCTGATCGCCCGCCGCTGGCCTGCGCCCTGAAATGTGTTACGTACACACAACAGTACGCCTGGCGCCAGCGCCAAAACGTTCTGTTACCTAGAGCGTGTTCAACCCGTTGGCCCCGTACCCTGCCGTGGCATACCGGCTGTACGCACCGGTCTTCGCGCTACGCTTTAAAAATTGTCCCAGTTTTTAAGGGCGGCCGGGCCCAAAACAACGGGCACTCCCAATCTTGGTGCAGGATCCGACCTCGGCAAAATCTACAATATTGCGAGTCCAGCACCTAAAACTGTCGTGCATTCACACTCCTCACAGATCCGAAAAGATGAATGGTCACGGCCGTGGAACGCCGCGCGGCGAGCTTGAATCTTGCGAGGGGCATTACCAGGCCTTGAAAAATGCGCGCGCAGCTGTGCGACTATTGATGGAAGCAAGCAGTCAATTGCGTCACAATCGCATCATTACATAACTACCCACGTGGTCACGCGTCAGCATGGACTCTGTGCCTATTTTCATAGCTGTAACCCAGCATTTTGATGGCATTCCTGGGTTCTGGCAAGCTTTCAGTCCCCGGCGCCCGCCCGCTGCGTCAAAATGAGATCAGGAAAATGAGAGCAGGAACGCGACCTTTGGTACCGATCGTTAAGACCCTAAACCGCAACTCCCGATCGGGACGAGCACCCCGTCAGCCGTGCCGCTGTGCAGCGGCTTTGAAACCCAGTTGTACTATTCAGTCGCACCCTGTGGCCAGATCCGCAAGGGTTTATAAATAGGAGGCGCAGGCGGCCCGGACACGCGAGCGTGGGTCTCGCGAGCGCGGTGCGAGTCTGCCAAGTCCGCTTGACCTCGAATTGTTCTTTGCATAGCGATCGTGGCCTCCGACTAGGGCCGTCTTCTGCCTCTACCTAAACTGTTTGCGACGGAATGGCTGTTGTAGCAGCCACGCACTCGCAGATGTGCTTAAGGGTGCCGTAGACACCCCGGACAGTACACACTCCGTCGCCTTGTCGCCGCTCGAGGGCGTATAGGCCCGCTAGCTACCGGCTGCCGCTTGACAGCAGCGCGCCGCAGGGCATCCCACCGCTGGTGTCAGAGCCCTAGGCCTATTGGTCTAGGGCTACTTCGCAATGCGGTTCCCCGTGACCGTGACCGGTGGTGCTGACGCCTTCCTGGAGCCCCCGCAGGGACTACTACTTGTTGCATGCGATAACCACACTGCTGACGGGCAATCATTCTTACAAGACTAGTGGTTTTTGTAGAACGATTGCTCCTGGTGGAGGCAGCTGCAGGGAGCAATCGATCCCTCCTTCCACAAGGTGCGATTGTTCCAAAGAGCTTGATATCTGCACTGCTTATGGATCCCGAGCCCCTGATGGTATGGCTGTGCAGTATATGAGCTTTGCTTGACATTCTGCTGGACAGCTGACGAGATTGCTTGGTGTTACATTGCAGTATGAGCTTGCTGGAGACAACTGGTTGGCGTGGTAGTCAGGGGTGTTAACTGCTGCGGCTAGGATCGCAGGGTTGGCCAAGGCAACACTAACACCTGCTAGCAGGCAAGCCCTAGAACCCAACATGAGCAGCCAACCAGTCTGATTGGGGCAGTGCGTCATGAGCAGCCGGGTGACATGCAGCTGGCTGATGTTGCGCACCTGTAGGTTGAAGCCCTGGCTGGTTGCACAGGCGATGGCCAAAGGGGGGTGACAGGTCGGTGCAGGCGATCTTTGCAGCCCACAACACAGATGCTCCCAGTCTGCATACCACGCTGCTTGCGTGGTTGCGATGACAGCCCGTGCAGCTGCACCAGCAAGCTCCAAATCACCAGTGGGCCCGACGCGATGCCGGATGGAGTCGAGCATAATCTTCCTGGTTGGCCATAGCAGCGATGAGATCCGGCTGCAATGGCTTTAGCCAGGCCTTTGCAACCGTATCGGATGAGCACCTGAAGAGGCAACGCATGCACTGACACACCCATGCACTGCGGCTGACCGCAAGTCCAGGTGCAAACGGTGATAGCCATAGCTACTGCAGCAGCGGCACCACAAAGTGGGTCAGAAACCCGATAGAGGTGCTGGAGAGCAAGCACTCAGCAGTTTTACACATTTTGCCCATTGCAGTGCGTATTCCACATTCCTCAGTTAAGATTGCAAGCTTTTGGTTGTGGACTGGGTACTGCTGGCCAGTAGGTGCGCATTGCAATCATGTTGTCAAAGAGTACAAGAGTGTACCTGCTTGTACACTTCCCCTGGAGCAGCATCAGCCCTCTCTTGCTGCTACAAGTACAACTGCAGCAATAAGAGACCACCTGTTTGCCCCTTGCCCAGTTTGCAGCCCATGGTTGTAGTCCCCATGAGTGTACCCAATCTACAGCAATATGACACGCATACTATTTGTGTGCTGGCCATCCTTGAGTTTGTGGGAAAAACCAACAACTCTGTCAACATTTCACACTGTATTTATATTCATGTTGGTGTGCATAGAGAATCAGCAGCACCTAGCAGCGCATGTGCACGGACACGCATGCACGCACACACACTCCCTCTCCCTCACACACACACACACACACACATTTGTTTGCATGCATGCGTGCGCATGCAGCTTTATGCTATCACGGCAATGTCTGTGAGGCCATCTAGGTAGAATTGATAGAAGTGCAGGCGGCTCGTCCAGAGTCTTACTGGCAAATACTTGTGCTGGTGCATTATTCACAGTGCCCTGGCTTCATGTGGGATGTACGATGGTGGGCTGGTTGCTGTGTGTGGTGGCTCCTGGTTTTCCATGTGGAAGCGTGACTGCTTGTGTGGGACACCTGTGTCAGTGTGCAACAACTACCGTGCATGCGAAACGTCATTGTTACAGCCAAACACATGCAGATTTTCTGTTGCTCTACATTGCACCCTCTTGGCTAATGTATCAACCCCACGTTTAAATCAGAAAGTTCCTGCTGAGAGAGACATATCTACAAGCAAGGTTAGAAACTGACCACCCATGTAGCAATGTGCAGGTCCCTCACCGTGCCGCCAGGCAAACCACGCTGCTGTGGGTGGCTTGCGGATGACCTTGTTGATGGCAACAGCATTGTCGCTGATGACGAAGCAGGCACAGTGAGCAGGAGAACACCAACGATGTCAAGGTCAGCCTAGGCATGGCGATTGCTTGGTTGCGTGTTATTGGTTTCGATGTTTTGGTTCGCAGCTGTGGGTCACATGTTGTTGCTACTGCACGTTTCACAATGTAGCAATGTGATGGATATGGCATCGCTGCTGTGCTGTGGGTTACATAAGAATGCTAACCCCGACTGCGACTCTTGACTACATGTCGTGGTTGTCCCATATGCGTGAAGTGAGGTTCCCTCTTCTGGCTGCAAAAATCTGTGATTATGGGAAACCCGAAAAGGCTTGCTTCAATATGGAAAGGGGCTTGCCCACTTGTATCTGAGATACACTGTGTACGGCGCGTTCCGTCCCCATGCAGACATATGTGGCGACATGTGACCCCTTACTGTGAGCAAGCAAGCGGACTCAACTCTGAAAGCAAGGTACATCCAAAGCCATGAGTAATGAAAGCTTGATGGTTAGGAGACCGACCTGTGCAACCTCCGGCTGATACACATTCAGCTGCAGGGTTCAGTATTCTAACATCCCCACGTTCCTTGTACAATGTGTTCTACCCCTTCTCAGTCATCACTGGCAAGCAGAACTCGCAAAGGCTGTCATGATCTGCGGACGACCCCGCGTTACACTTGGGGGCATGGCTCTAGGGGGTTCAAGCTAGCGCCGGAGTGCATGCCCCATCAGAACCAAGCAGCTCAGTACAAGCCTGTACATACGGCTTTATGATTGCATCCAATGCACTCATGCTGCCCCAAAGGGATTGCAATGCAGCACATTGTGGAAATGCCGCATGTTCCGCTACTGCTTGGACCTTTACCATAAATCAAGTGAAATCGACCGCCTTCAGTGCTCACACAAGCGGTCTTTTGGTCGATCGTTTATACTACATTTTATTTGTGTTCGTGCTGGAAAGCACCCAACGAAATGGTCATGGTTTCTCAAGGATACCAGTACCTGTGTTTGTGACAACGATAACGAGACGAATGGATCACGCACGTTTACAACACATACACACCAAACCGTGTGCGCAACGCTCATGCAAGTGCACGATCTGTGGTCGATCCGAGATCGACTTGATCCGCGTTGCTTCCGCCACTAGGCACCTACGGTTGACTGCTGTTTCGTAAATCTCTGAAAGGCACGAACCAAGACGCATTACGACAACCGTGAAAACGGTTACGCCAGGTTATGTTCCCCCAAACGACCAGCGGGTAACACGACCTGAAAAGGGCGTAAACGCAATTGCACACGCCGCAACCGTGGTGTGCATACGCGGTTGATGTCGGATGATCTGGAGCCCCAACGACCGGGTCAATTGCCTATCAACCACCGCGCCGTGCGCAGCTGCTCGCTGGCGTTTTACTGACAATCCAGATTGTCAGATGGAGTGCGCTGTGCATGCGCAGGCTGGTGTTGGCTGGGCGCAAATGTTTCCATGAGTCAGATTTCGGGCAATGTCCTGTTGTGCGATACGTTCTGTGTGCGCCCCGGTCTTGCGCTTGGACGGCCAAGACTTCAGTACTTGGCCAAGGCGTGGCCGAGTACTGAACACGCTTCACACCTTATCATTATCATTAAGATGGTCAGAAAACACCACGTAGCTACGCGCAGCTGCTCTTAGGCGACTCTGCGACGTCGCAGCGGGAAAGCTGGATCCGCTCGCGCACGTACAGACGCATCCGTCTGGTTCAGGCTCAAGCAGGGGATCCCCTCTCCGGAGCTGCTGGGAGCTGACTCAGCCCACGCAGAAAGGCGCCAGCCACAAGTGCGCAAGTGACTCGTGAACCACCAGTCAGTTGTGCATGTGATCGCTGCACACGGATCCGCTGTCCGCGCATCCAGCTGGACACCTAGTACAAGACTTAGAACCTAGTAAACGGGATGTCTATACATAATTACAAGCGATCTGCGGTGGACCACGAGCCCAAGGGGAACGCAGAAGTGTAGGCCGTTCGTTTCAGGCAAACATGGACTGCCCGTTGGTGGCGTGCACTCGAGTCCGAGGAGAGTCGATTACGACTGTGCACGACTGTGTCCGACTGTACACAGTCGTACATAGTGCAAGGCTGTGTACGCCCTTCAACCGTAATCGCATTACTGTCACCCCCGTCATTGTCACATCCGCTAGGACACGGCGTTGTAATCTGTGCGCCCGTGCAGCTGCTGCCATCAAGCTGTTAAGCTGTTGGCAGCCGATCTCGATAGCGACCAAACGGCAGCTGTGCGGGTGCACAATGCGAAGTCAACGCCGGCGTGCTCGGTTCCGCAGACAACGACAGCGTAGTCTCATCAAATGAATGCCGTGATTGCGAACGCCGGACACGCGTCCCTCGACACTCGCCTCGGTTGAGGTGTGCGCGCTAGCGATCCGCGACGCCAATACGACTGCCGAGCGTATTCACGCGTCACTGAAAACGATGCAGCGCGATTACTAGCGGATCGATTTAAGAAGAAAAAGTCGATTACTAGCGGATCGATTACTATCGGATCGATTGAACCGATGCAGCGCGACCGCGAGCAGGGCAGAAAGGACACGCGCTGTAGTACAGCGGCAGTACAACAATCCCGAGACGGATCAGATGTGCACAGGTACTCATGACAGATAGAACGCAGCATTTGACGAGGAGCTGAAGCTGCCATTCGTACCTAGGAGCAGTTCCAGTCCAGCGATGCGCATACGTACGGATGAGCCGAACCGCGGGTAACCGTTAGGGCCGAACGGTTACTAGGCGTGCTGCGCGGCGGCGACTCTCGTCTGTTGCTTTCGTAAGCTGGCCGTTGCAGGCGGCTGTAAAAGAATTCCTAGTTGAACAGCGATACAAACAACCGACAAAGATAGCCTACAGCAGAATGGTACAGCAGACGAAGGCGGGACAGTCGACCAGCGCAGCGCATAACGTGCGGAGCCAAACTTCGAAAGACTTGGGCTACAGCCCAGCCCGTAATTACGGGTTGGACTTACCTTATAAGGTCCAAGAACCACGAACCGCTGAACAACTTCCAAGTTGTTCAGCGCACGGGCAAGGGCAAAGTCAGGAAAGCAAGAAGCTTTGCAAAAAAGCTCGTTTCCACTGCTAGTTGAAGTTAAAGTTGACTTGGTGTCGAAACAATCATCAAGCCAACACTTGCAAGGCAAGCTCATGGCGCAATGTGCCCTGAGGTTCCGTCGTGACTCGTGGGAAACGGCCGCTGTGTTGGATGACCTGCCAAGCTTGGCCAAGCCATCAGAAACTGTACAGACCTTATTGACCTTATTGGGTGGTCCACAACCCAATAACCGAGGAAATTGGAATGGAACAAACGGAAAAGCTTGCAAGCCATGCAAAATTGGCCTGCAAGCTTGGGCGCAGGTGCTTCCACCTTCTGTGCAAATGGAAGCACTTGATGCATGTGCATGTTGTTAGTGACACTTGCCTTGCAGAGCTATACAAGCGGCCTGACTGGATGTCTGGCCACATTACCTTTGCGTAACACACCTAACCGACCTGCGAACGACAGCACATGAGCCCGCATCGACCATCCCAGCCCCAAGTGACCCAAGCACACGCCCGGAAATAAGCAAATACACGCATGTTCATGCAGGTGTGTCAACGCACGGACAGCTACACGTACACGTACACGTACACGTACACACACGTACACACACGTACACACACGTACACACACGTACACACACGTACACGTACACACACACACACACACACACACACACACACACACACACACACACACACACACACACACACACA
>JAYMFU010061771.1:0-11937 GCA_036784835.1 Phaeophila floridearum
GTCCTGCAGGTCAGGTGGCGAGGCGCCATCCCGGACGCGCAGAAGCGGCGCAGTGCGCCGGCAACACACCGTGGGAAAATCTGTGTAGCGTGTTGGTTCGAGATAGTTGGCGCGCGCGGGCACCTCGCCCTCAAGCCCGGTGATCTGCGACGTGAACACGATGTGCGGGCTGCCGCTTCGTATGGCCGCGGCCAGCTCCGCGGAAGTGCTCACGAAGCTCGGCTCCGGCGACGCGCGCGCGGCCAGAAACCCCAACAACGACAGTAGCAAGCGAATCCGCGCGGCTTTCATCATGGGCGGGACATTTCATAGGGCATGCCGGGTACCGTCACGAGGCGGTTGTCCATGGCCTGCGCGGCCGCCGGAATTCCGTTGAAGGTGGGCTGGCCGTGAGTGGGCCGTAAGCGCGCCAAGCCGATCTGTATGAATGCTTTCAGACCCGGTGACGGCATGGATGGGCGAGACGCGGGGGTTCGACGGCGCCCAGACCTGTGTGAGTATCGTGTGCATGATCACGGGTTCGATGCGTATGTGTTGCGCAACCTGTCAAAAGCAGCCGGAACCACACATCAGCACATCGCGGCGACGGGCTGATGTCGAGGCGCGGCCTGGAACGCGATCGCCTGGTGGCGGAGGCGCGGAATGCTGCGTGCTGGTCGTAAATGGCGCTGTGCACCCGCCTAGGGCACTTGTAATGCGGGTTGGAATGCGCTCAACTTCGACGCAGCAAGGCCGAGCGGAACAAAAATCGCAGGCACCAGGTTCTGTGTTTCATAGCAGATCAGGCCGCAGCGGGCCGTGGCCGCTCAATGTGTGTCACGCGGCCGGGCCGGACACGCATGCGGCCGTTGGCGTAGGTAAGCTTGTGAACGCCCGGTGCGATCCATGATTGGTTGGAATAATTATAGACAGACAGTGAGCGGTAATTTGCTGTTCGTGTCGTCCAGCGCGCGCGGCCGGGCGCGGCTGCCAGTTGTCCAGGGTGCGTGTCAGCTGGTCAGCGCAATTCAAAGATTACGTCAGGTGGGAAGAGTGTGACGGTTGACCACCGTGTACCCTGCGTCATGGGCTGCACGCACGAGTTCGCGCCCGGAGTGAGATGGACACGCTTGGCAAACCTGCCGGGAATACGCAGCATGTATGAGCCCCCGAGACGCCGTACAACACAGCCGTGAACGATCATGGGTCCAAACGTGCTGATTGTAGCCCTGCTGCGCCCGCTGAAACGTGCAAATGTGCAAAACTGTACTGAATGGCGTGATTGGTGACGCCGCATGGTCAACAGTCTGCTCCACGATGCGACGAACGATGCACAGCGCTCAGGAGCCACAACTGTTCTTCGTGGCTGTTTCAGCATCATTAGCGGACCGGAATCGGTGGGCAACTGTTTTCTACGTGGGCTGATTCCTCAAGCGCAAATCGGCGCCCGGGCGGCATGTTGGCCATCTGGATGTGTGTCCCCGCGGCATCTATTGCACATGATCATGGCATCATGGCAGCGACAGCTTCCCACTCCACATACCATCACCTACAGTAGTCAATCTCCCACGGTCGGAACATGTACGCGGCGCGAACCAAAGCTTGTGTCCGTGTAGTGGACAATCGTGCTCCGGAAACCCTTCGTGCGATCGGGTTGGTTCATGCTCGGCGAGGCCCCCCGACACATGGGGATGGGGGCAAAAACAAAGCGCTGTTGATGCACGCGCGTGTCGGCGGGCGGGTTCTTAAGGCCTTGCAGCACAACCTGCAGGGCGCGCTGGGAGGCCAGAGCCGGAAAGAAATCGTCCATGGGGAGGGTCCGACGAGGTGGCCGAGCTTGCGCCGCAGGGATCTCTGCCCAGGGTTAACCATGCTTCTCCTGCGACGGCAAGTTGCAGGTGTGTACCGCCGTGGTCGGCAGCCCCACCGCCAACACCCTCGTGTAGCAACCCTTCGTAGGTACACGCAGTTGCATTAAACACACCAGTCACTGGTGACCAGTGCGCACATGAGAAATACCTTTGGACTGCCGTTTACAACAATGCTATCTCCCCCAACAAGTCCATAGGGCCAACCAGGCATTTGTCCACAAGTCACAAACGAGTTACAGTAAGTCATCAGCAATGCAATAAAACAAGCATTAAAAAACGGAATTGTTGCCTCAGATCTTCCAGACTCGTACACATGCAAGCGGTATCCTCTACCTCAAGACACACGCCGTGTGATTGTGATCTCACATGTAGCTATCTTCCAAACCATCTGCCAACAACCCTGATCCGTCAGCCCCTTCACTCGTGTTCTCTAGTTTTGACTTCTTGGCAGCCGTTGTCACGTGGTACTGTAAGCTATTGGCACTTGCTGACACCCTAACAGTGCATCCCTCATACACTTCCCCAGCTATCAGCTTGTAGCTGAGGTCTGTGACCACCCGACGCTCCATCCAGCGGCGCAGTGGTCGGGCCCCAAAGCTCGGGTCGTAGCTCTCACGAACAGCCACGTCAATTGCAGACTGCTCCCAAATCAACTCAACACCCTTCTTCAGCAACCGCTGCGAGATGCCGTCTGCAGCGAGGCGGGCCACTTCCCGAAGGACTTCCTCACTCAGGGGGTCAAAGATGACAATATCGTCCAACCGGTTCAGGAACTCAGGCCGGAAAAAGCCACGCACGTGCTTCATCACCTGGTCCAAAACAAGCTTGCTTGTTCCCGAAAATTCATTTCCATTTTTCTCAGCGGCGTGTTTTGCAGCACTGGCCTGCAGAAGCAGATCCTAACCCAAGTTGCTGGTCATGATGATGATGGTGTTTGCGAAGTTCACAGTTCTGCCCTTGGCATCTGTCAGTCGACCATCATCCAGGACTTGCAGGAGGACGTTGACAACGTCCGAGTGTGCCTTTTCAATCTCGTCAATCAGGATGACGCAGTAAGGCCGTCGGCGCACAGCCTCCGTGAGCTGCCCTCCCTCGTCGTGGCCCACGTAGCCGGGAGGAGCGCCGATCAGGCGGGCGACCGTGTGCTTCTCCATGTACTCCGACATGTCAATGCGAATCATCATTTTCTCAGAGTCAAACAGGGCAAGCGCGAGAGTCTTCGCCAGCTCTGTCTTGCCAACCCCTACACACCGCGACCTGGTAAACACCATGCCTCTGTATGACAATGCAACAGCGGACACAGACTTGCCACCCCATGTAAGGCACCCAGTGTACAGCCTAGTGCCAAAGCACAGAAATGGGCATAGGTACAAGTTTCCCGTCAAGACAGTATGTGTTGCAAACATCAGCTGCACAGGGTTTTGCGTTGGTCCCCACATGCTCCACCATGAAAAGCTAGTAAGCCCAACAGCCGGTGTTCTGATTGAGCAACCAAGTCAGCAGCAATGCACTAGCCAACGAGGCAAAACATCCACGACTACTGCAGCTTGAGTGAACCACAGGTAGTGGGTGGACAAGACGCGAAGGAGCGGGTAAGCGACAGGGAGTCCGAGAACATGCGCACTCTGGTGTGTCCACAGAAACAGAGACCTGCGGTGACCTGCAGTGGAGTTTACTTGAACGCCTTGTATTGCACTGGGTGTGCACCCCCTCATGCTTGTTGTGCATACCCAATACAGTACAAGGCGACCAGCAGTAACGTTCCAGTCGCACATGCGATGGCGAACAAGCACTGCAGCCACACACACTGCTATTACCGGGGCACCTTCATGGACCGTCCTGTTCAAGAGCCGCACCTGTCGGCCCCAGGAAGAGAAAGCTCGACCCGCGCTCGCTTGCAGCCAACCCGGCCCGTGAGCGCATGACCGCATCCGCAACCACATTCACTGCGTCGTCCTGCCCCACCACCCGCTCGTGGAGCTTGCGTTTCATCCCCACCAGCTTGTCGATCTCGGAGCGCTGCAGCTGCACGACGGGAATGCCAGTCCACCTCGCCACAACCGTTGCAATCTCCTCCACCCCAATCTTCTCTGTCAGCATGGGGTCCTCCGGCATCTGCTCCTGCATGGACTTCAGCCGCATGTCCACCTCCGGGATTGCTCCGTGGACAAGGTCCGCCTGCAGCGCCAAAACACCGTGTTAGTGAACCTGCTCATGCTTGGCCGTGAATGCTGCCTGAGCTGCTATTGGAAACCCCGAACACCTGGCTGTGCAGGAAGCAGCAGCCTTGGACGTGCTCTGCCACTGGCTACGCAGAAACTGCGTACGCAGGTTTGAGCCCATGCAGAGCCAAACCTCCTAAGCAACGTCTGAGCTGACAGCAGATGTGAAGCACAAAGCCTTCACATGGTGATATTCTGACAACGAGTGTACACAGCACAAACACTCACCAACACATACGTGCAAACTTGCAATCAAACATTCAGTTGGAACGCGTTTGAGCAGAGCGGACGTTCTGCACAGACATGTTATGTTGTTGGTGTTGCAGCACGCGAGCGCAGGTGGTGTGTCAGAACACCATCCACGCTGCTGAACCCACCTGCCGTGCCAGGTCATTCCGCATGCGCGCCGCCTTTGCATCCTGTAGCAGCTGCTCCCTCTTAGCCTGCAAGCTGCGCATCTCCATCATGCGCTCGTGCTCGCGCTGGTACCGCAGCTTCTGGGGCTTCAGCTGGTCCTCCAGCCCCGCAAGCTCCTTCTCCACCTCTGCCAGCCGCTTCCGCGATAGCGTGTCCCGCTTCTCCTTGCGTAGAGCCTGCTGCTCCACCTGTAGCCGCGTGATTTGGCGGGACATGAGGTCGATGTCCTCCGGCATGGAGTCCAGCTGCACGCGGATGTTGCTGCAGGCCTCATCCACAAGGTCAATTGCTTTGTCAGGCAGGAAGCGGGACTGGATGTATCGGTCTGACAGCTGTGCAGCGGCCACCAGGGCGCGGTCGGAGATCACAACCCCGTGGTGGCTCTCGTACTTGGACTTGAGGCCTCGAAGCATCTGGATTGTGTCCTCAATGGAGGGCTCACCCACTTGCACCTGCACAAACAACCACGCATTCAGCCAACAGTTGCACAACCAACACCATTTCCCAAAACATTGGGATTTGCCCGAGCACCCTCCGAACTGGCATGCGCTTCCACTGGACAGTTGGACCGTATGCAGCTGGAGCACCCCATGACTAAGCTGCCTGTGCACCGTTGCATAGGGCTTCGCACACAACCCACCAGGACAACCGTACTGGGCCCCGCACTGCAGTTCATCATACATCGACCACACCGTTGCACGCATTCTTGGTTTAGCAGGGAACGACATAGGCACTCAGCGTTGGACATGTTTCAGGAGCAGTTCCATGGCCGCAACGTGACAAGCGCTCCGAACGCTTTCCACGGGGCATGAAAGGTTCTGCAACAGTTGCTGCCGGCATCAGTTGGTACTCATGGGACGGCATTCATGCACAAGTGCCTGGGCCTCCCAGGCTCAACTGTGAGCGGCTATGTACTGTGGACAAGCACATTGGCACTACTGGCACAGGGTCGGCCGAGGCGTGGCGTTTCAAGAGGGCGGGAAGCGGGACCGCGAGCGTACCTGCTGGAAGCGTCGCTCAAACGCAGCATCCTTCTCCATGTACTTCCGATACTCTGCAGTCGTCGTGGCCCCAATGCAGCGCAGCTCTCCGCGGGCCAGCATCGGTTTCAGCAGGTTGGCGGCATCCATGGCCCCCTCAGTCTTGCCCGCACCCAGCACCAGGTGGATCTCGTCAATGAAGAGGCACACATGGCCCTGCTGCTCCTGGGCCTCCTTCAGGACGGCCTTCAGCCGCTCCTCAAACTCGCCGCGGAACTTGGCCCCCGCGAGCAGCGCGCCCATGTCTAGGCTGATGATGCGGTTATTCTTCAGGTTCTCCGGGACGTCACCCTGTGCGACGCGCTGTGCAAGGCCCTCCACGATGGCCGTCTTCCCCACGCCCGGCTCCCCCACCAGCACGGGGTTGTTCTTGGTCCGACGGGACAGGATGCGGACAACCCGGCGGATCTCATCGTCCCTCCCGATGACAGGGTCCAGTTTGGCCGCCTGGGCGGTGAGGTCGACCCCATACTTGGTGAGGACTTCAAACTGGGCATCG
Organism: Phaeophila floridearum; assembly: GCA_036784835.1. Lineage (NCBI taxonomy): Eukaryota > Viridiplantae > Chlorophyta > Ulvophyceae > Ulvales > Phaeophilaceae > Phaeophila > Phaeophila floridearum. The sequence goes on from JAYMFU010061771.1 coordinate 6,029, forward strand.
CCGGTCTGGCTGTTGTGGTTGAGTGTGTTCGACAGCGCATTGAGGGCGTTGAGCACTTGCACTTTGGCAACTCCTGCATCTGTCCACACGTCCACTTCTTTCTGCAGAGGCAATTCGGAGGTTTAGCTGTCGGCGGAGGGCAGTTGGCTGGGGGTGCAGGGCCCTGCAGGGGCTGGGTGCAGCAGATGTAAGGCAACTGGGATGCGCTTGAGTGCACTGTGCTGCAAACAGCAATGAGCAGGGTGTGAACAAAAGGCCTACAGAGGAAACTGCAAGCCAGGATGGGTTTCATCGAGCTGATGAGCAGCAACACCGGCAGCGGATGCAAGGCGTGTTCAGTAGAGCATGAAACCCAACGTTGCGTCAGGGTCGGTGGCAGCGCAGGCTGGTGCCCACAGGGACGCGCGACCCGTGGGATGGAAACGCACCGAATCCAGCAAGTGACGCAACACAACATCCAAGCCCAGGTAACTTGAACCTGCTTGCTTCTTGTCCTTCGTAGCCGTCAGTAGCAGCTTTCGAAGGTCTTTGCCGATTGATGCCGTCTCCGGTGCCGGGTCGATTTTGGGCAGCCTGACCAGGCGGGAGCGCAAGAGCCGTTGCACGCTGCGAAGCCCATCTTCGTTCGTGGCTGACAGAAGAGCCTGCACATGAGAGGGGTTGAAGATACCAGGACGTCAAGGCGCTCGGAGCGGTCGCTCTGCTCAACACTGCGCAAGCACAACAGCCGCACCTGTCGTGCGAGTCCATCGGGCTCTTCGAAAGCCGCGATCGCGAGATGTATGGGAGTCGCCTCCGCGTGTCCCTCCTCACTCGCGAGCGCGAGCGCGCCTTGCACGGCGTTTTGAACACTCAGACTCCAATGGTTTGGATCCAGAACGGCTTGAGTCATCTATGGCAATCGGCGCGTGTACGAAGTTGGCGCAAATTAGCAGCCGTCTCTGCAACACTCTGACAGAACTTTGTACTGATAGAGATGAGCTCTGAAGCGCTGTGTAGCGTATATATGCCGCATAGCAGTGCGGTCAGGAGGTGGGCATAGCGTTCCAGTCATTACCAGTCAGCTGCTTCGCACTGTTGAGTAAGCAAAGTGAGAAGGTCCCGAAGCCTCCAGAATCCTCCAGTATAATCGTGAATAATGTGGAACGCGATCTATGCGAATTTTCGAGAGAAACACGACCGAAACAAGAACCACAGGCAAACCTGACCAACGTGGACTCGGAATCTGAGAATTGAACCCCCTTGTTGCCCACCAAGTGGGTAGCGGGCTACCAGCGCGCGATGGCCACATGTGCGGACCATGTTCACGCGAACAATCGGTCTTTCGAGATTGATTTGAATCTGAACTGTGTCTTTCGCGCGCTCTGTCTAACGTCAGCTGGCCGCAAAGCCGCTCTATTTGGAGGGGGTTTTCGGATTTTATATCCTGAATGCATAATCCTGTCGAAACCGTCAGGAACGAAGGCTAATGCGTGCTCAGTGCTGTGCAGCTGAAGGGCTTATTGCACAGTGGTGCCGGAGCATGAACCACTCCAGCACAACTCCTCCAAGGTGCCCAAGCACTTTGAACAAGTGTGCAGTATCAGATCAAATTACACATCAACCACGTTTGCAAGCCCAGACGGATCACGATCACTCCATTACGCGTCATCCTCCTGGGAGGATACATCGTCCTCGGACGACCAGTTGCACACTTGATGAAATGAGCATCTCCTTTCCAAGAAATCCATCAAGCAACTCAATGGCACAAAATCCCCTTGTGCGCAATCCCAGCCACTCACATCCACAACCTGCTCGTTCACTATCAAAGCAGCCAGGGGTTCATCCACTTGACACCGGGTTGCGCGAGCATACACGGCCACCATCAGATTGGCTCCAAACGGTGCAACTTGTGCCCCGAACCACGCTCTGCTTTCTTGACCCAGCACTGCAACATCTGAGCAGCACAAGTTGGCTGCTTCTTTGGCCCCATCAAACCCTGCGCTGCACATTTCACACCTGCTACACGCCTGGTGAGCTAGCGCATCCGCACAAGACCCAGCTGTGTGCACACCCTGCGTAAAATCAGGCCCCACGACCGTTTCAGTCCCCTTGCCGCACGAATGCAGCGCAGCCACAGGCGACCCAAACAACCCAAGGCTGCACAGCACGGGTGCGATGGTCTCCGCGTGCCCGAACAGCAGCCTGGCCTTCTGCGTGCCGGTATAATCAGACAGCGCCTTGAGCATGTCCAGCAATAGCGGCGACGTCATCGAGTAGTTGATGCGCCGCGCCCAGCCCTCCTTGTTGTAAAACCTGACGTCCTCCATCCACTCCAGCTGTTCCAGCTCATCGGGGGAGAACACCCCACAGGCATCCGACTGCAGGTCCTGCAGGGAACGCTCCGCAGTGCACAGCGTCCAAAGGCCGTGTATGTGATCAGCTGTGATGGGCACACTGCCTGGAATTCCCAGCCGATGACGAACTCCTGGCACCATGTCCAGATATACACTGTCCCGGAAGTCTGCCTGCAGGTGCAGCAGCTGTGTCACAAGGTCGTTCAAGACGCGATGGCAGCACGGGAATGGTATGGGGTTGCTGCACCAGAGCTTTGGGGCTTCACGGGCGCACCAATTCCAAGGTCAGCAAACCGCAGGTTCCAGGGTGGGTGAGCACGCTGAGCACACCAAGCACACTGGATAGACGGGACTTGCACGAATAGAAGTGAGTAGTGAGCGAGGATGATGCATGGGCGAAGACACAAGCGATACTGGCAGCTACGCATGTGCTGCAGCGCATGTCTGAGAAGCTGGGGGCGCAACGACCGGCTCCTGACAGTCCTTCCCTGGAAGAACATTTCATAGCATGAAAAGAATAGTTTGCACACGTACTCAGCTCAGTGCTGTGGGACCCAAGCACAAGCACTCACCCGACAGAAGCAGACCATGACGTGGCCAACCGGACTACCTGGCGAGCACATGCATTCAGCGTCTGAACGGCAGGCAGTAATCAGAGACACGTATGATAATCAGCAACGTGACAGACCACGGCACCCTACTCAACATGCTCTTTGACCCGTTGGCGGGTTGGACTGGCCCGCGGTATGGGACAGATGAGACATGAGGGCCTCACCAGCGGGCGTTTGTTGCGCTTGTGGCATGCGTGGTAGCAGTCACACGTTTTGAAAAAGCGCAGAAGCCGGTCCTTGTTCTTTGGCTGCATGGTGAGCGCAACGGGCGTCACGTTAGCCGCGGCCTCCGTGCCGCTTGCGCCTGAGAAGAGGCCCTGAGCAAACGAGGTCGCGCTCGCACTGGTCCTCGGCACCTGCGCAGCAGCTTCACCGGGTATCAGCTGTGCTCGCCCCATGAGTCACTCCCTTCAAAGATGAGCAGCCTACAGAGTGGCCCCCGTGCTCTTGTGCTCACCTGTGTTGAAGCTATGTGGTAGCGCCCAGGAAAGAAGGGTTCTTGAAACAAGGAGGGGAAGTGTTCGCGCACACGGCGCCCCAGAAGAAACATCTCTTGCGTACCTGCAAGGCGCTCACCGAGCTACTGCCCCGCACACCCCACTGTCCATCTGTGGGCAAGGGGGGCACTTAGGCACCCCTTGCATCAGGAGGTGCAACTGGAAGGGTAGTGCACCAACCCCTGTGCTGCATGCGTCGACCCATCTTATGCGCCTACCGAACAGCACCAGCAGCACAACAACGCTTCGTGTGGGCTAACAGTGCTGCAGATGCAGGTGAGCGATTGAGAACGAGTGGACCAGCAGCTGATGGCGGTGAGCGGGAGTCGATGATTGCCAGCCCTTTCAGCGTGGTCAGCCCATACCTTGTGCATGCAACTGCCCAGCTGCAAGCTCTCGCTCGTCTTTGTTCCACGCAGGACTCCACCGGAATATCCACGGGTGATCCTCCGTGTTTCGCGCGTTCTGGACACACTGGTTCTGTGTTGGTCACCACATGCATCCATCCATGTGGCGTGGGAGCGTGCAGGCAGCAATCATGGTCGTGGACCATTCACCTGCAGTAGTGCCTCCAAGCCTGCGATGGCTTTCATGCGCTTCTCAGTTGGGTATCGCGTGCCGTGGCGTGCGAGGAGGTACAGGAATCTTGGCTGATACCCTTCTGGCGGGGAAATGGCGCCGAGGTGCTTCCAGTCGTTGACCAATCGCCTGCTGGCGTACGGCGTCTGCAAGTAATAGCGTTGTGTTGCTGATGGGCTGGGGAGGAGCTGCGCGGACGTTGCGTGCGTGTCTCGCACCTTGGTGGACACCGTGCGCGTCGAACCTGTCGCGGACGCGCAGAACAGCGGCAGCAGGCAAAAAAGCCGCCGCATGATGCGAAGGAATGAGCCGATGAGCATTCCAGCCGTGCTATACTGGGGCTTGTACCGCGAAACGGATGCAATGGCAAGAGCTGTGTATGAGAGGTATGAGAGATACCGCGCTTGGCAACTGGACAGCCTGGCGAAGTCCAGATGCCACGCGTTAGCATCCCCCTCGATATGTGCCACAGCAGGTACCCTCCACTTCAGAAACCTCGAGCCCGCTGCCGTCGCCAGACTCGTGCCACAGCAAGGCACTGCACAGGTGACGCCCCCGTGCAGTCGCACATGCATCTGTTACCCGCCAACAGTTTGACCTGAAGTGGTCAAACATGCTGACACGGACGCAACACCCGCAATAATCGGCAAATAACCGTTTCTGTCAGTTGCTTTAAGCAACGTTTCTTTCGCACACGGAGCTTGGGCAACTTGGCTGCATACATGGACCATGCGCAGCGTCGGATCTTTGCAGAACTCTCGCTTTGAACCTAGTACCAGGGCCTAAACCAGCTTGCAAGCCTGTGTACGATACCGTATAGATACGTAGGTTCTACGAACAAGACACGAATATTCGTGTCTCCGAGAAGTCGTTTGCTGAGGCCTCATGAGGGCCACCAATTGGAAGGTATCATTGTGACGATTGAACACAAGTAGTTGAAGTCTTTAACAAACAGTTCAACTTGAAGCCACCTTTGACGTTGTGGCGTTTTGAGACATGGGCTTCAAGGTCGACCGTACCGATGCTGCGAGTGGCCTCTAGCAGCAATAGCTTATGAATATATGTACGCTTCGTAGAACCCCAGGCATCCAAGCTTAGGTGCATGGCCGATTCAACAGCTGCGAAGGCGATTGTGCAGCCAAGGTAGTGTTGAAATGTGTTGCACACATGGATAAATGATTGCCAAGGCCGTTGTATGTAGGGTCCAAACTGTTGGGCACATCGCCCATCAGTTGGATGCTAGTGGAGTGTCAGCATCGAAGAAAGCACCTGTTTCATGTGGGGGAGGGGTTGCATCCCCTTGGTAGTAGCTGGCAAGCAACGTACACTACGTCGCAGATGGGGGACGCGACCATCCTTGCACGGCTATCACATGTGGAGTGTTTTTAGACCCGGTTCACCAGCAGCTTACAATGCAGCGCAATAAGCCTCTCACACATCATGCTTGTCGACAGCCACCTCAACCCAAATGTCTATTAAGCACAACAGTATGTTCCCCAGATGAATGCGATTTTTTCATACACAGACAACATTAGGAAGGTTGCAAGCGATGGATTGTTCTGAAAAGTTTGAGGACATGACGTGGATCGCAAGTCGTCCACACAGTCGACAACGACGATCCCCAGATCCACCGTGGGAACGTACTACATGGTCGGAGCACAAGGGCACAGCCAAGGGCGCACACAGGGGTTGCCCGGGTCACCGAGCTTGGAGACCAATGGCGCCGTGTTGGGGTGCCATGCATGTTCAGTGGAGCGGCGGCCAAAGGATCAGGTCGTGAAGGAGTGGCAACGCGCGTGGCAGCAGTGCGGAGGGCAGGCGTACCAATTGAATGCATTGTGCCAGTTAACCTGCACCATCTTGGTGGCCAGTGTTGCGTGGCACCA
>JAYMFU010061882.1:0-11929 GCA_036784835.1 Phaeophila floridearum
GGGCACGTGGTGCTGGGCTCTGTGTGTGTGCCTGTGTCCGGCGCTGCGGGTGGCACTCATGGGGGCGCCAGCGGGCGCCCCCATGGGGTAAGACCAGCAACTCTGGCACAGCGGCCACACTCGCTGGGCCTTGTGAGTCTTCTGGCTTGCGTGTTTAGGGTATTTAATTTATCGTGGGTGGCGATAGCGGTGCGGTCTTCTGTTATCCTCGCTGAGTTGCTCGGGCGGCGCGCTGACGTATCGACGAACCATGTTATGATGCCGAAAATCGGTCTGAACCACTGCATTCACGTCCATATGACGTGGGCACGTTTTGCACCGTCATGTTGCCGGTTTCATGTGATGTCCGCATACGCGTGGTGCGTTGTTAGGGTGGCCGCGAACCTGTTTGGTGGTTGGATCGGGGGCGTATGCGTCGTGGACATGCGTTGGTGACACGGCGTGCGCGCCACAACGATGACAATCAGCACTATGGATAGAGCCATGGCAGTCTACACAGCGTGAAACACAGTCTATTTAGGTTACTATTCCACGCCGTCTTCGGGGTCCCTTCTGGTGGCTCGGCTGGGCATTCTGTCCAAGCTGATTGCGCCTTACCGGTGCGCATGAACAGTCCAGCCACTGTATCCAACTGCGTCTTGGGATCTGCGACGCGTGCGTCTTGCATCAAAACGCTTGGACAGGGTGCGGTCAGGGAGTCCAACGACACAGCTCGTCTGGTCTTGAACATGTCCGGTCCATATTCGGTAGCATTCCTGACCATGAGGAATTCCGGCTTGATCCCGCTGATCCTGTCGGTAACCGCGCTCTTGTCGGGTGGGACGACCTCTGCGCGGTAGACGTGACAGATGGCGTATCTAAGTGCCTTCGGAGGGAAAGGGGGCTCTTTCCCTTTGGGGAGGGTCTGCTTGTGGCGGTCGCTCCACTCAGGGCCGGTGTACTGAAGACGCACGAAGTACAGCACGTGTAACATGCATGGATAGGTGTCGCCCTTGAAGTGTACATAGACCCAGGAATTCCGGGTGGCGGCCAGCAGCTGAGAATCGCTGCCGATCAAGGCGTCGTTTGCCAGGCTGGCCTTGTTGTGCCTCCATCTGCACATGCCCCTGGTTTCGGCGGCGTTGCTCAGGATGTCAGGGCACGCGACGTCGACCGGGTCGGTGACCGGCCATCCGCGTTTCCGTGCCCATTCCGCGCTCGCCCTCAAGTCCGTCATGATCAGGTCCCACTCGTCATGCTCCGACACACTCCACGCAGGCAGGCCGTCTGGTCCCTTGTGCTTCCGAGCGGCAGCTGCGTCGCGCGTGCCAACGCCGAGGAGCAGCGACCCGTCCGTAGGCCTCGCGTCCTTTGTTCGCTGGTGAGTCTGCGACCTTTCCTTCTCAACCCTCTTTTCCTTTTCGGTAGACCAACATTCGCGCGGGAACCTTGCCTGCCAGTCGCGTAGCTTGTCCAGGAGCATTTCTTCATTCACAAAGCATGCCTCCATGTTATTGAATCCCCTGCCCCTCACGACCCTCTTCATGTACTGGACCATACGCTCGATCCAGAATTCTGAGCATTAGGCCCATGTTCAGTTCTTGGTCAGGCAGGTGGTGAGTCAACAAGTGCAGCTTCAATGTTAGGAGGCCAGCCATGTCATTCTGCACACAGTCATGGCCGTGAGGGAGAATGTCGGTATGGGCGCCGCATTCCCGGGCGGGGGGGGGCGGGGGGGGGGGGGACCTGTGGTGCTATGGATCTGTATGGAATACTATACCAGCGGCAATTTGTGACTGGGAATGCACTGCTACTTTTTCGAGGCGTGTGGTGTGAGAACAAGCAGGCTATGCATCGGTGTACGTGAATGTGGTGTCCGTCTTATTTCTGTGCGGTGGCGGTGGCGTGTCGGGGATTGAGCTCAAATTGGGGGAATGAAGGGAGGGGGGGGCCCACATGCTCTGCAATAGATCCGTATTCCATCGCCCAGTCCCTTGCCGCCAAAGTTGCCTCCACGTCTGTGCGCTCTACGTTGCCTCGGACGTAGTGGAGCATGATGTTGCGCAGCAGTTCATGTTGTCTGTTGAAGACAAGCTTGGTGTCGTTGTCCTCGTCATCTGGCCAGTTGGCATCGAAGAGTGCCATGGGCGTGACGGTTTCCGTCCAGTCCATCCACTCTTCACACTTCCAGTTGGCCGTGCTCCTGTGGCGCAGCAGTCGCACGTTCGTCTGGAAACAACATGTCGCATGGAGAGAACGTGATGCTATGTGTGCTTTGTTGCTGCCGCACATGATGCCCAACGGAATACAGCTGCTTGGTCAGCGTGAGTGGTGCTGTGGTGTCTATTGACAACCTATTGTTGGGGGCTGCAGCCGTGCGGGTTCTGTCGGTATGGCACACACCTGGTAGCATCTGGCACTCTCCCGGGGTATTCTCGGGTCAGACGCAATGCCTGTATTCGAGCTCGCATGTGCTCTTTGACACTCTTGGGTATGACGAGCTCCTGCCGTGCAGTTGGTTCCGTTACCTCGGGGTCTCGCAGCCAAAATTGCCAGAAATCCTTGACAATGCCTAGTAGAATCAAGTGGGCAATTGGGAGTGGGAAGAAAGTTGTGTACCTGTATGCCATGTGTGCGTCTCGGTCGAGGTCAGCCTCAAAACTTATGATACAGCATGTTGCAGGTATGTAAGCAAGGATAGGGGCTGGCTCGAGCACGGGGCGTTGCCCGAGCAACGCCCAGCCGGGGGCCCCGCCCGTCCCCCGCCCTTGCGCGCATGCGCGCAAGTAAACATACACACAGCCACATGCCCGGAGCCCCGTCGGAGGCCGTGCCGCTGAGCGTGCGCCTGCGGGGCCGCCGGGTGGGCTGCCCGAAGCCCACACGACAGCGGCATGCCCAGCTCGCTCGCAATGTACAGACCGCATTCCGAGAGAGTGGGGGTCACAACGAAGGTCTCCCTTAGTTGCAATCCATCCGTAGAATGATTTGCAGAATGTGATGAGCGGACAATGTGGGCACAGAGCCCGCTCATTACATTCTGAACTGCATGGTCAGGCATGACGCAATCACGACGCACCTAAAATACCCCAGGACGTTGAAGACGCATTCACCAGCCATTCCAATCACGTTCAACGGTTTGGACAAGCGCTTGCACAAGCGCTTGTAATACTTCTCGCGCGATTCCTGCGTCCGTCGAGGATCCCTCTGGAGGATGAGGTGTTCCTTGTGCGTGACTCGCCACCAGTCGCGCCTGTACTTCTGGGCCGTGCGCGCGATCAATCGAATCTCGGCCTCGTTCCGCAGTAGCAATCGTGTAGTGCCCCAATGATCGGGATGATAATTCTGCACAACAGAACCCATGTCTGCTTCCAATGTCACCGCCATACTCGTTGACGCCGGGCGCGGGTCAGGAATCATCCCAGCGCCGTTCAGTCGAGTTTTCCCCTGTACCCGCGAGAGTCGGGCGATGTAAGTATCCAAAACGCACCCGAAACATATGTGTCTCCTGCGCTTCTGCAGTGAAACCCTGTGTGCGCACGGGGCAGTTTTCCAGTCCACCCGGGCCGTCGCCAACCGCCGGGTATCCATATGGCATACAATATCCCCTTCCGGCGTGATACACGGGATGCGGTGCACGAACAAACTTCTTAGAACCGCGCAAGAGCTGCCTCGGCGCCAGTACAGGACCACAATATCCGCCCCATCTGCAGACAACAGCACGTCAGGAGGCAATGGACGCCAAGCAAGTGGCGCGCATGGATTACGCCCGACAACGCCACCAACCACACTGGGACGACGCAGGCGGCGAATGTCCCGGGCACATTTACTACACAGCAAACGAAACAGCAGCATACACGACATAAGTAGCGACCTGCATACAGAAACGGAAACAATGAACCTACATACAAGAACGGAGCAAATAAAGCGCACCCGTGCAGACACTCCGGGTTGTTGCGCTCGCGCGTCATGGCGTGGATACCGCAGCGCCAACATGCTCGGTGACCAGAATGTCCATTGGCCCCCATCGCCGCAGCCATGAAGGGCGTATCCGCCTGCATATACGCCAAAACGGGCCAAACACGTACTTCTGTATCACCGCCTTCGACACTCCGGGCCTCACAATAAGAGACCCCACCGAGTGCAGGCGGCAGGACCGGGATCAGCGCGCGAATCGGGTTTGAACCATCTGCACGCGCAAACGAGCAACGTCAAACTCACAATGGCACCACACACATCGGCTATGGGACGCAGCCCATAGACCAGTACCGACTGGCAAACCACATACCCCATGTCCGCACACAGAATTTTATGCGCAAACACCAGTGACACGACCACGTACCTCGTGAGGGATCGGCGCGTCTGAAGTCGCGGACGATGTCGCGAAAGACATACTCCCACGTCGGCAGCTCATCCGGTCCCTCCACAACGCAGAAGATTCGCCACGCACTGTTCTTCATCGCGTCTTCCTCTGGCATGTCCAGCAGCCTCAAGCCGGCGACCACAGTAGAATGCTTTGAGTTATCGCTGAACATCCTGCCTCCGTCCCCACCTGCACAACAGTACGTTGTCTGTAGATGCAAGTAACGTACTGATTCCGAAGAACGACCCGCTCCGCGACAGGGTCGCGATACAAACTGCAGCACATAAAGCATACCCGACACACACAGTCGACTCACACAGTCCAGTACTGGACTAGTCATGACCGTGATCATGCGCGCGCGGTCACTGCAGAATTCACTTTCGCTGGAAAAACGCACCAAGTGCAAATGCCATGGCCATCTCACCCCTCCCCGACTTGGAAAGTACTCTTTTACACCTTTTGTCCAACCATTGAGCATAGGGACTGCCCCAGAATGTCCTCTTATCTTTCCAGTCGCGGTGCTCCCCGAGATGGGCGGCGATTTTGGAGTCGCGCAGGAACGACATTAAAATTTCCCGCAGCGGTCGCAACCAACATCGCCGCGTGGGTTCCAGCTTCCCGCCCGCTCCCGTATCGCGGAACCGCGGCGTGCCACAATGACGACACTGATCATGACGGTGCTTGGGCCAGTCGTCCCTATGACACCACTCCCAAACGCGGCCACACAAATGGCAGCAATGCCGCTCATACTGAGCGGCGTCGGGGACCTGCAAAGCGGACCTCACCACATGCCATGTTTGAGGATGGCGCACAACACCGCGACCGATACGACTCAGCTGATGACAATGATCATCCATAGCCTCGTTGGTCGAATGCCGCTTTGCTTGCATCGTCGCTGTTTTATACACCTGACGCAGGATCGTATTCTGTCCCGGATCATCCAATGGTGCGGGCTCAGCGCTAGGGGCAGCGAGCTTCAGGAAATCCCGACGCCAATACTTGCCGTCCTGGAACTGTTTCCGACCACCTGTAGGCACACAGACGTAACACGAGGTACGAGCGCGACTACAACCAACCCACAAGACGTGTGCGGGACTCAGTCCCCATGGCCACCAAATGTACCACACGACACACCATCCAAAACGCCCCGACGACGCACCCAGACGCCACTGTCTCACGTCTACTACACACGTACGTCACGATTGGCACACCTGTGTCCAGATTACAAGCCTGAGCCCATATCCGCGCCGCGCCAGAACCAGGCCTGGCGATCAGATCCTGCTCCGAGTCACTACCGTCACCGCCGGCGTGGGCACCCTGCGCGTCTGCATGGTCCGGACAGGCCGGAGCATTGCCCACCCAATCATCAACCCCCTCTTCACCACGCCCCCCAGACGCCATCGCACACTCGAGCGCGTCCCACATCGATGCACCCCGCACGTTCGATTCACCACAAGCGCCTTCCGTCGTCCCCTCACCCACAGCCTCGATACCCTCCAGGTCGTCCGAGGCGTCATCTGATTCCTGACAAGACGCAGGTAACTGCGACATTACGTCACTGTCATTCGACGCTGCGTCATGAGCCTGCAACGCGTCCGCCTCAGGAGCAACTGCCCCTCCGGTGTCCTCGCCTCGAACGCTGGGCCCCCCCGTACATCGCGCGCCACGACAGGACCCTCTAGCACACGCCCCACCAACCGGATCCTTAGACCCCAGACACTGCATCTGGAAGAATGCCTCGTCGCCTTCAACGCCCATGCCCGCTTCCCACCTGCGCGCGAACCCTCCACACACGGCGGCGTGCTTCAGACCACCCGTCTTGTTCCGTAGCGAAAACAAACCCCCGCACCCCCTGCACGCCCACGCCTCCCTGCCTTGCGCACCCGCCGGAACTTTGAAGCTGGTGTTTGCGCCCGAACGCTCCAGCCACCGCGCGGTGTCCGGCGTATAGACCGCCTCGCCAGCATTGCCTACAGGCACCTTCTCCATCCGGTGCCCCCAAGTCTCCTGCCGCCAATACCTGCCCCGCATCCTCTTACCCAGCGCGAGAAACGCCGCAACCAGCAGTAACCAATCAACACCACAGTTGCACAGTACGCGGATAATCAACCAAACTTCAACATGTTCTGGTATCAAGACTCCGACGCGGATAAGCAATCGAAACCCACCATGTTCTGATGGCCACGGACCGCAATGCAATTGCGGACCGAACTCACCCCGTCGCACGCCCAACCAAGAGACACGAGACCGTCCGCAAACACACACGCCAACGCGTGTGCAATGGTACCACGGCGCAACGGTGCCACCTGCGCCAAGACGCGCGGAACAACGACCAACCATGGGCCCCCAACCACAAACACCCATCGCCCTCCCAGAAAACTACACTAACGTCCGCCCCACACCCCCGCAAATACCGTAGAATTTACTTCAGCGCACGCGGCCCGACCGCAGTCTGGGCCCCCGAGTTCGTATTTACAGAAAACACGAAACGAGGGAAAATCAACTTCCAAAGCCAATTTCAAAGCATCCCACAGTACTTCGACAACACGGCACACGCTTCACGCTCTACCAGCGAGAACCGGGAAAGCCTGGTGCCGGTGCATCGTCACCAGAGTCTTATAAGACAATAATCTAACAATGTTCAAGCATTGCGATCCAGCTGCACTAAGCGAGACCAGCGAGAACAAGGCCGGCTCATTATTCGCATTCTCGACGCCAGAGCAAGATGCCAGACTCCCTCGACGACGCAGTCATTATCCTCATCAAGGTCCCTGGTTACGAATTCTACTCAGAAGACTACCCGAAGCACCATATCATCGCCCTACAAGACGGTGACATCCGCGTCCGCTTGTATGGAGAATGGAAGGAGCGAGCAGGCGGGGAAGAGGGCGGGGAGGCTTGGGTGACTTGGGGCCACCCACGACGCCCCACGGGACAAGAATGGGTCCGCTGGAATGATCTCCCTGGTCGCTTGGTCACCCATGCGACGGACGAAGGTGTGAACGTACACACCACTCGCCTCGTCAGGCAACCTAGTACGCATCGAAGACACGTACTGATTCTGACTCGACTGCTATTCTCATAGTGCGCTAGAGCGCGCCCCATGCCTAGCGCCCAAAACCACAGACCGCGATAGTGAGCCCGATCGATTCATTATACGCGTTGCAGAACACAGCGGCCAGCCGACCATATGCACTGTCTCCGGCACGCGCAAGAAGACGTCGACACACCAGACGTTTCTCGACGACCTGATGTCGATCCCCCCACCCCTCCCCCCCTCAGCACATCACACCCCTACGCCGGAAGCAGACTCCCCAACCGGACCAACCCCAGTACAAGGCGGATCCCCCGGTGCGGACTTCTCTCACGACATAGACGCCTGTCTTACCCGCGTCACCACTGCACACGTCGTCCGCGTGCTGCATGAGAAGGGCTGACACCCGGCGCGTTCTGTGACCCAACGCGCGAACTGCCGTCTTACAGATGAATTCAAACTGTTTGAAAGCGTGTTTGACATATAGAGACTGTCCACACCAGCGTATGCATGCCCAGTTAGACACCCGCTTGTGACACGGAGCTCACCGTCTGGATAGCAGCGGCCACTATGCAGGTCTCATTGCCACCCGGACACCAGATCTCGTGAGCGGCGCAGACGACAACGACGCGCGCGCCGCATGCGGGGCGCCACGCCCCGATCCTAGGCGTGGCGTCCAGTCGACGGTTGTGCCCCTGCGAAACACGGGCAGAAAGCGTCGGGCCAGACCATCAGCACACGCGCCCGCCTCCGATGATGCTTCCGAGCCCTCTGCCCGCCACACCCGTCAACGCAGACAGAACCGCCTGGACGACCAGTTCTCGTCCTACACCGCGGTCGGGAGCCTCCCTCTTGATGCCGTGTTTCAACCGCTCCGTGCGCTCTTCTCTGCCCGTCCGCTCGTGCGCGAGTATCTCGCAGAATACCTAGCCAAGCTCGAGAAGGTGACGTTCGGATTGGATGCGAACGTCTCCTACCTGCAGCACTCAGTGATGCAGTCCCGCCACGAAGATCACTTTACTGCGCTCCTCACGGTATGATCCCCACCATTCCACATGCACGCTCGCGTTGCCGTGTACCAGGTCATTCGCCAGCCTGGCCACACGGCAACACAGAGCAAGATCCCCCTGGCACAGTCGAGACTGCGACAGCCAACACGGACACCACACGGGCATAGCATGCATAGATCCTACCCAGAACACCGCCTCGCACTCGAGGCATGTCAAATGCACCCCATGCCTTCAGGCAAGGGAAGCGTGGCATTTACGGCTCGGCACTGTACCGCCACAGGTTATTGATGCACCGCAGCTGCTCGACCAATGCCTGCACAACTGCACGACAGCATCCAGCCGCACGCCGCGTGAGTTAGGCTACCCACACGCAACTAGTAAGGACTGCACACTGCCTGCCGATACACACACCTCACCGATCACAACTGAACCAGATGTGACGCAGAGCAGCCCGGCACCCCACCGCTCAATTCGCGACAGCGTTTCACCTGCTGTCCTTCCAGAGTAACGCCCGCTTGCGTACAGGCAATGGACATGCTGCCGGAAGAGCGGCCCGAGACGTGGTGGCTGGCGAACGACCCCACATACACGGCTGTGAAGGAGATGCTGAGGAACGTGGAGACGGTGAACACGACACAGACAGATGAGCTCTGGCGCGTGCGCACCAAGCTGGCAGAAGGTACAACACTGAAGGTCAAGCGGGCAGACATCGCGAAGCTTCGCGGGCAAGCGATGGGCACGCAATTCGTCGGCGGGTCGATGCCCAGGCCGAAAGGGATGACCAAGGCACAAAGCCGTGCCTGGACAGAAGAACAAAACAAGCGCCCTCGTGAAGTCACCCCCAACAGCCGGAAGATCCTGTCCAGGATGTGGACGCCGTCAGTGCGATCCTGCTCACAGTTACTGCCGCCACAGCCCCCGTACTCAACAGCTGCCATGCCAACTACAATGGTCCTGGGTACGACCTTAAATATGCCTCAGGTGCCTACCAGGCAGCCTGTGCATGTAGACACGTGTTGTGCACTCGTGCCTAGACCACACAGGACTCGAGAGCCTGTGCCGTTTTCTCGACTGTTTCGGTGCATGCGTAGGCACCAGAGGGGGCGGGTGCCAAAATGTGCCATGCACCATGCTGCATGCTGCGAATATCCGTACACATACACACCAAGCTATTCAGTGGGCACATTGATGCCATTGTCTGTGGCCACCCTGCTGTTCTTAACCCACGGGGGCGCCCCATGGCACCCTCGGGAGTGCCCTCCACAGATCTCGCAACAGACACGCCTGCACAGCCCAGCACCACGTGCCAAGCACAATAATGTGTATCCTGAGACACTGGGAGTGCAGCTGTGTGCTTGCCTGTGTGAGTGCACGCTCACACTGGCCATGACGCGTCCACACTGTTTTCGGGCTGCATTGGCTGTCAGAGGGGAGGGGCGCCACAAAGTACCATGCACCATGCTGCATGGTGTGAATGTCCATACACATACACACCGACATATTCAGTGGGCCCAGTGATGCCAATATCTGTGGCCACGCTGCTGTTCTTAACCCACGGGGCGACCCGTGAGCGCCCTCGGGAGTGCAACCGCAGGTCTCGCCATAGCCCAGAACCACATGTCAAGCACAACCATATGCATATGGTATACGCATGTGTAGCCTGAGACACCGCGAGCGCCGCTGTATGTGTGCTTGCTTGTGAGAGACTGTGCATCGGTTGTGTGTATGTGCATAGGCCCTATGCGTTCGGTCAAGCAACCCCACGCACACATGTACACACACCATCCCAGCAACGGTTGCCTGGGTTGCAGATGGACATCCAGGGCAAGGTTGGGAACGGCTCGCTCAACCTGAACCAGGTTGAGTGGGCCCAATTTTTTGGCCTGTGGGTCCCCAAGGCGGGGGCCTTTGAGGGACTCAAGCACATCGAGGCCCCCGCCAATGACCACCCTGCCCGCTTCCATGCTACCGTGGACAGATACAAACGGGTGCTGTACCCAGAACAGGCACGCAGCGCGGATGGTCTAGATGCCCAGACGGCAGCACCGACGACCAACACACAACCCCCGGCCCAGCACGACCCCACAACGCACAAGGCCATGGTCCCCACAGCATCGATGGACCACCCAGCGGGGGCATCATTCGCACCCCCCCCTGACGTGGACCGGGACCTGGGATCGGACCGGGAAACACTCCCAGAAGATGAACCAGCGGGCTGGGGATTCTTAGGGTCCCGGCGCCGCCCCCGTACACACCCTGACCCCGGTGCAGCGATCAAGGCCGGTCGCAGGGTCCTGTCGGATACGGAAGACATTGGAAGCGAGCTGTGGGTACGAACCGAGTGCTCCCCCCTCCCTCCCGGCCTGCCTTCCAGCAAACAACCCACACCACGCTACCCCTCACCCCAGCTGTGGGGTTTCCCAACTGCCTTTTTACACCTGGTCTTACTGAAGACATGCAACAACCCGTGAACACTATGCAATTTGGCGTAATGTACAGCTAACACATGCATGCGTGGCTCCTGCTCGACGATACAGCACAGTAGATGCACAATGTCTCGCCTTGTGCAATACTGGTACCATGAAGTCCATGGTTCCTGGCGGTTAGCGACCTCACAGTCCTCAGACACACGTGCATCGACACATACAAATTCACAGGGCAGCTCACACGCCACATGATATGCAGCCGAGGCGGGGAGCGGGCCCTTCCCCACGGTCTACTGTCCGCCGTTCAAAGAGCAACGCTTCGTTCGAGTTCAGCACCGACGGACACACCTCGGATGAGGACAACCTCAGGGGGGACACGGGGCCGGGAAGTGCACCCCCCCCACCACGCCCGTCCAACGCCCCGCCGCCACCACCCGACAGTGAGCAGCCACTGCAAGATGAACCTGCCCAACTAGAACGCGGACAGGTGAGCCCCCCCAAGCACTGCTGATACCGACTATTACCGCTGCTGCGTGCACACAACTGTTGACAACACAGACCTCGTGTGCAGCGACATGGACAGGTCGCATGCCTTGCTATCCCACAACACCCAGGTTGAAATAATACGCCTGCTGCACACTGACTTGATTTACCCAAAAAACACGCAAGACACAGCCATCCACAAGCACACTGCCAGGCGTACGTATTTCTCTTTGACTGGCTGTCAACCCCTACCGCGGGCATGTCACTACAATGCACTGTTGACTCATACGAACATCGCCCGCTGTGATCCATTCCAAGCATCACACGCACAATGATCCACCCATAGTGAACCATCGCACACATCCGGGGACCGCGCAGCAAACAGTCCAGACTGTCCCTGCACCGGTCACCCCGGGAATGCTCCTGCATGTATGCGTATACATTGGACCTCCTGCTTTGTGCTTTGCCAAACAGCTGCCCTCATGCCCCTCGCCCTTGTCATGCCTGTCCTATGCCATGCCCGGCCCAGCCAGCACGTTAACGCACACGCTGCCAGTTGTAGTTGACGATCGACGAGCAAATGGCAGCACGGGGGCGAGCGGCGGGATTCCAAGTGCGCCGTGCAGCAGCTGCA
>JAYMFU010061993.1:287-11913 GCA_036784835.1 Phaeophila floridearum
CTCTGCAGATATGGGGAGAAGTACTTCCAGACAAAAATGCTGTATTGGATTCTGTCCTTTGGTCTGTATCTGACGATGCAATAGCAACTATTGATGCGGAAGGTTTATTGACTGCTGTAAGTAATGGAATGGTAACCGTTACGGCTACATCCTATTATTATCCGGACCAAAGCAATACTGTGAGTATAACTGTAAATGCTGTAGCAACCGACATTACACTTAGTGCGGATGCAACTTCCATCAATTCGAATCAAGGAACACTTCAAATAAACGCTTCCATCACACCTCAAGAGGTGGTGGAAACTTCTGTTACATGGAGAGTCTACAATGAGACTGGTATGGCAACTATAGATGCTGAAGGAATGCTCACAGCACATAGAAATGGGATGGTGGGCGTTTATGCGATTGCCAATGATGCTTCAGGTGTTTGGAGTGATACACTGATGGTCACCATTTCAGGACAGTATGTTCCTGTACAATCTGTAGAGGTTGCCTCTCAGGGAGATGATTATGAGTTGGATCACAGACAGACTATTCAGATGTCTGCGTCTATTCAACCTGCGGATGCATCTATTAAAGATGTAATGTGGAGTGTGGAGAATGTTACAGGAGAGGCGCTAATCGATGAAACTGGCATGTTGACTGCAACGGCAGCCGGTATAGTCCGGGTCATGGCTACATCTATGGACAGCACCAGTGTATTCCCTGGAGTAGTCGAAATGGTCATCCTCCCATCTACTATTCTTGGTGCTGCGCCACCAGAAGCTGTCAATATCTACCCTAATCCTACTACCAGATGGATTCATCTGTCTGAGCAAGTGGACAAAGTGGAAATATTCACTCAGGATGGTCGAATGATGATGTCTCAAACTGAAATTGCTTTAATTGATATAACCGATTATAAATCAGGTGTATATATGCTTATGATTTATAACAACAATGAAGTGATTACCCATAGAATCCTCAAGAAGTAGTTTTTAACATTAATCAACCGGGGAACTCGGTTTCCCGGTTGAATTTTCTCATTACTATGCGACTAGACCAATTGCTTTCATTTTTGCGGCAGCTCAGTTATCGCGCTGCCTATGCGATAATACTGGCTGTATTGTTGGCAGGTTGCTATGGGAAAGCTAAAATGCCCGATCAAAACACTGAGGAGAAGATCAAAGTAAATCAAATCGGTTATTTGAACTCTGGTATCAAGCAGGCAGTAGTAGTGGCACCGAATGCTGACAGTTTTGTGGTAGAGTCACAGGATGGTAAGGTCTGGTATGAAGGCCAGCTCTTAGAAAGTAAGTATTGGGACAAATCAGATGAGTTTGTTGCTATAGCGGACTTCACCAATTTTCACCAGACGGGTACTTTCTTCATAAGAAGTGGAGACAAAACGTCACCGATATTCGAAATCAATACTACGCCATACATGGATTTGCTCAAGGGAGCTACGAAATCCTATTTTTTTAACCGCGCCTCTTCCTCCCTGGAAGCAGCCTATTCTGGTCATTTCCAAAGACCCTTCTCTCATCCGGACACCGCAGTGCTCGTTCATGCATCTGCTGCATCTAACTTACGTCCGACCGGCACAAAAATAGCTACTCCATATGGCTGGTATGATGCCGGAGATTATAACAAATATGTAGTCAATTCCGGCATTACACTTTATACCTTGCTGTTGGCCTATGAACACAATACG
Source organism: Phaeophila floridearum (assembly GCA_036784835.1). Lineage (NCBI taxonomy): Eukaryota > Viridiplantae > Chlorophyta > Ulvophyceae > Ulvales > Phaeophilaceae > Phaeophila > Phaeophila floridearum. Next base: position 1,981 of record JAYMFU010061993.1, read on the forward strand.
GCACTTTTCGATACGCTAACGTGGAATATTCCAGAGAGTAATAACCAAATGGCAGACCTCATGGATGAAGTCATGTGGAACGTGAAGTGGATGGAACAAATGCAGGATCCTGCGGATGGTGGTGTTTACCACAAGACGACCACAGCCAGTTTTGAAGGTTTTATCAAGCCCGACCAGGCCCAATCTACCAGATATGTGGTAGCCAAGAGCACAGCTGCTTCATTGGATTTTGCAGCTATCATGGCTAAAATGTCCGTGCTGGTGAAAGAAACTAACCCGGAATATTCCAGGGAATTGCTCCAAAAAGCTAAAAATGCCTGGAGATGGGCAGAAATGAACCCCAGGATAAGATTTAAAAATCCTGGCAATCTCACCCCGGATGCTCCGGTCATTAGTACAGGTGAGTACGGAGATAAAGAACTGAAAGATGAGTTTTTCTGGGCCGCCGTGGAGCTGTACAATGCAACGCTAAATAGCGAATATAAAGACCGGGTAGTTCTTGAGGTATTTGAGTATTTTAGTACTCCATCCTGGTCTAATGTAGAAACGCTGGGATTGATCACTCTGGCTAACACTCAGCAACCTATAGATGGAATGCTGCGGAAGTCTGCCGCTGACCGCATATTGACTATGGCCGAAGAACTCACCAGAAGATGGACTGAGGCTCCGTACCACATTACAATCAATCATTTTGTGTGGGGAAGCAATGCCACCGCTCTGAACGAGTCCATGATCCTGACCAATGCCTATAAACTGTTTGGCAACAGAGAATATTACGATGCAGCTTTGTCTGGGCTGGATTATGTATTGGGTAGAAATGCTACCAACTACTGTTTTGTCACGGGATTTGGCACCCTTTCCCCAAAGAATATCCACCACAGGCAGTCAGCGACTGATGATGTTTTTGAGCCGATACCTGGATTTCTAGTTGGTGGGCCTAATCCAAGAAATATTGCGACGGATTGTGGCAAGCAGCAATACCCAGATACATTACCAGCTAAATGTTACAAAGATGAGTTGTGCAGTTATAGTACCAATGAAGTTGCGATCAATTGGAATGCTCCTTTAGTGTATCTCGCAAGTACGCTGCAAACAATCTATCATCAGGATTTCAATAATATCACTCAATGACATCAAAAAGGAGAGAAGTAAAATTGGGAATGGATTTTAAATGGATTAAGTGTTGGCTGCTCATTGTATTTCTTTCGCTTGGTCAATTGGTGATTGCTCAAAAAGTGGAGGCTGAAGATGGTTTTCTGGAAGGCACTGAAATAGGCAACTCACATGCTGGATTCTCAGGAAGTGGGTATGTTACCAGTTTTGACAATGATGGAGACGCTGTGCGCATGAAGTTGTCTGTAGCTCAGGCTGGGTTGTATGATCTTTTCATAGGATATGCCGGGCCATACGGCGAGAAAACGAATGATATTTACGTCAATGGTGAATTTGCTGGTGGACAAATCTTTCTGGAAAGCCAGATTTTTCGGGAAACAAGATTTGGTAAGGTCAATTTACTGAAAGGTGACAATTCCATTAAGGTGGTCAAAAACTGGGGTTACTTCGAGCTGGACTATATCAGAGCTGTGCCTGCCGTGCCGAATGATATTCATCAATATTCTGAAGAATTAGTCAATCCTAATGCTACACAGAGCGCCCAGCTGCTTTATCGGTTTATCAGAGACTACTATGGACACAAAATCATCGCTGGACAGCAGGCTACAGATGGCGGGTATTCTGAACTGAATTATTTGGATCAGCACACTGGTAAACAGCCAGCTATCAAAGGTTTTGATTTGATTGATTACTCCCCAAGTAGGGTAGAGAATGGAACCACCTCGCGCCAGACTGAGCGCTCCGTAGATTGGTCCACACAGCAAGGTGGGCTTGTTACACAAATGTGGCACTGGAATGCTCCAAAAGATTTGTTGGATACAGAGGATGCGCCCTGGTGGAGTGGATTCTATACCTATGCGACTACATTCGATCCTCGCATAGCTATGAATGATCAATCATCTGAGGAGTATCAGTTGATTGTCAGGGATATAGATGTCATTGCGGCAGAGCTGAAAGTGATAGCTGAAGCGGATGTCCCCATACTCTGGAGGCCTCTCCACGAAGCTGAGGGCGGATGGTTCTGGTGGGGTGCTTATGGTCCTGAACCATGTGTGTGGCTTTGGGAAATCATGTATGAACGCCTCACTGAACACCATAAGCTCAATAACCTCGTTTGGGTTTGGACCGGAACTAATTCTGAAGACGCGCTCGATTGGTACCCAGGTGATGAATATGTGGACATTATCGGGGCGGATATTTATCTCGAAGATCAGAATTATGCTACCAGCTTCAGTATGTTCGATGAGATGGCTGGCATTCATGAAGGTAAAAAAATCATCACGCTAAGTGAGACTAAGACCATTCCGGAGGCGGATGCACTGATGTCGGACCGAGCCAGGTGGAGTTGGTTTATGGTATGGTCGGGAGGTTTTATCCTGGATGGTGTTCAGAATGAATTGTCTCACGTCAATGCCATGTACAATCATGAGTATGTGATTACTCTGGACGAACTTCCTGATTTTGAAAACTATGTCAGTCCTGATTTTCCAGATGACGATTCTACTGGGGTAATTCCATTGGCAACAGCTCCAGGAAAATTGACAGATATATATCCTAATCCTACTGTAGACTACATACAGATACATCATCCCAGTCCGGGAGAGATTCTGCTCGTTGATGTGTTTGATATGAAAGGCAATAGAGTGCTACACTCGGCGATCTTGCAAGATGAACGAATCAACCTTGATTCATTGAAAAGTGGTGTCTATATCGTCAAAGCCAATATGTCTTCTGGTCCTGTAGGCACAAGCAAAATAGTGAAGCAATAAGCATAAGATACTAAGGCGGTTATGTAAAGCATGACCATTCGGCGGCTCCCAGGGGGCTGCCTTTTTTATTTTTTGGCACCATACCCAAAAGCCTTAGCCAACCTCGGGAACAGCACAAAAATCTGGCTGAGCACGTAGTTGTCTTTGGCTACCAGGTCAAACTCATCTCCATCTTCGTCCCTCCATTTCACTGATACTTTGAGTTGGTTGATTTCAATCGGCTTGTTGATACGCTTGATGAGCTTGTAGCGATGCACCATGTCTTCTTCACAGTTTACCATACCCGCTTGATTTCTATTACCATTTTAAAGCCAATATAACACCCAGATAATCACTATTCTTTCATGATTCAATCTCGTATAATAATCAGGTATTTCACTATGTACTACTAGTGTGGTTTGTTGGTTTTTACCAAAAAACGGAATGGAACCCTCAAAGTATCTGGCAGTTTTGTACCAAATAGGGTAAAGATTTGTTAGATACTGGTCAGGTATATGGTTTGTTTCTAGGTAAAACCAATAAGAGCAATCAGCTTTACTGAAATTAATTTACTTAAACCTCTTAAATATTCGTACAATGAGAATTCTGTTTATTTCAGTTTTTATCACTTTATCCTTCTCTGCATTTAGCCAGCTAGAGCTAAACTCTAGTGGTAAGGTAGGAATTGCCGGATATACACCGCATAATTCCTATGGGCTCAGAGTAAATGGCAAAATCTATTCAAACAATCATGTTTATGGATCGAAGTTTGGATATTCAACCTCAAATTACTATGCAAGATCTATGAAAATTTATGGAAGTGCTAATGAAACTTCTTGGAATGTTTTACTCACTAGTAACAGCCCGGGAGTGCTAAACGCCAATGGAGCGACAATAGTCACGTCCTCTGATGATAGACTTAAGAAGAATAAGAAAAAGATTGACAATGCATCAAGCCTAATATATTCTCTTACCGGGCAGTCTTATTATTATAAAGATCAGGAAGAACTAAGTAATCTACAACTTGATGGAAAATGGTCTAATGATATAGATAGCTTATTGGTGGGAGATTCACTGGTTGCTGTCGATAATTCTAAGAAAAAATTCGCTTTTTCTAAGCAAAAACATTACGGCTTCATTGCTCAGGATTTACAGAAGACGCTGCCTGATTTAGTCTATTATGACTCATTGTCTGGAACCTACGGTATTGACTACCTGGGCGTAATCCCGATACTGGTAGAAGCGAACAAGGAATTAATGGATCGTCAGGAAGATTTGGAAAGGCGATTGGAGCAATTGGAAAAAAAGCTTAGTAAAAACGATGCCCGATCAAGAACAAACGAGTTGGATGAATCCGCAGAAGATGAGATCCTACCGGAGCTACAACAGAATAGTCCTAACCCTTTCGATCAGCAAACCAAAATTCTCTTCAGTTTACCGAAGACAGTGGAAGATGCGCGACTTTTTATTTACAACATGCAAGGCACACAGGTAAGAAGTATAAATGTAAGTGAAAGAGGGAATTCATTTATTGAAATTCAATCTGGTGAACTGGCCGCAGGAATGTATATGTATACACTCATAGCGGATGGACAAGAAGTAGGTACTAAAAAAATGATCATAACAGATTAAAAGTATGAAACGCATATTAATACTTAGTTGCCTTTTGTTCATTGGCATTGATTCATATACACAAAGAATACGAAAACCATGGAGTGAGTTAAATACTTCTGAGCAGCTGGCATTTGTTCTAGCTCTTCATAATTTGTCCTCTTCAGATGTTTCATTGCTGGCAAATGAACATGATAGGTTATTCAACGACGGAATTCATGATAATGATGAGTTTTTACCTTGGCACCGCATTCTTCTCCTACATATGGAAAATTTGCTGAGGCAGGAAAATCCCAACGTAACACTCCCGTATTGGGATTGGCATGAGGAAAGCACATGGATAGGTTCTCATTTGTTGTTTCGAGATGCACAAAGCAATGATACTGGATTATTTGGGTGGACGATTATGGGTACGGGATCTCCATGGAATTATACCAGAAACATTGGATCATGGTCACCTAATAGCGCTGACCCGGATATGACAGAATCCAGTGTTACCGTCTTTAGTGATGATCTGGAAGTAGGTAATCACAATAACGGTCATATTTTAATTGGAGGAACAATGAGAACAGGAGATTCACCTGCAGATCCAATATTCTATCTCCACCACAATATGGTGGATAAGGTATGGGCCGATTGGTTTAGATTGCATCCAAATGCTACAGGGAGTGGTTTAAATATGGTCATGAGAACCTGGGCTGGTTCTCCATTTGGTACTGTGGATGCAACAGATTATGTCGACCCGAGAAATGATAAAGTTTGGTTTGCACATAATAACTTATTAGTTCTGGATCTTTACACCGCAAGTGGTAATGAAGTCTATGATTATAGTTCGGGACAAATCCATGTAAAAGATTTTTCGATACCAAATGGAGTAGATGTAGAACTGAGAACCGATGGCGAATCAATCAAGATCATTAGTGATTTTGATGCTGAATTAGGTTCTGAACTAACAATATCACCATATTAAACTTTCTATCATGAAATCAATAAAGATACTTATGAATATTCTAATTAACTTTTATATATTAATTACATTACTCAGCTGCAAAACTGATCCGATAGATGATCCAGAGCAATTTCAATTACCATCTTGCAATGAATTAACCCTCGTTGCTATTGAGAAGGGTCATTTTGACACTGGAGATAAACTGACAGCTAAGGTGAAAAACGACTGTAAAGGATGTAAGCAGAATGTCTATACCGGTTTGATGTTTTTTGCAGGCAAAGATACTTTAGCCATTGATACGGCATACACAGGTGAGTTGACCCCTTTAAATGGGGAGGTAAGAGCGTATCGCTTAAAGGCTCTGAAAGCTTTCAGTTCAGTTGAGCTTACTCGTGTTCAAATGCTTGGTGCCTGTGATTCTTTGAAATGGGATTTACATTAGTAGTATAGGAAACATCAAAAATCTTGGTGTTTCCTATTTTGGCTTCATGTTGATTTTGGGTTATTACAAATTACTTTATTGTAGCTGCTTGTGATGTATTATTTCAAAGAGTATCGAAAAAATTACTTAGAATATATTAAAACAAGGTATCAATACATGCGAGTGTTCACAATTTATTTAGCTATTGCCCTCTTATTGGGTTGTGCTAAAAGTATTGAGGTTGGTGAACCTCCTTCTGTACCTGTAGAAATCCGAAACAATCCTGAATATCAGGAATTAGTTGCGACATACGAAAAAGAAGCAAAAGGAGATCTGAAAGTTCATGCACTCAATTTCTTGCTAGCAAATATTCATACCAAGTTTTCACTTGGAGGGAAGAGAGTTGAATGTCTAAATTCCTTTTTCGATAGGGTAGATCAGGAGGTTCAAAAGAGTAATGGCTTGCCGGAGCAAAGGATTATCACCAAGATTTGGGACAGTGTTAGCTTAGACTGTAATGAAGCTAATGAGGTATATGTTGTTCCCGATATCGAAGTTGTGGATTTTGACTTTCTCTCAGAAGTAGTTAACAGCTCATTCGAAAAATGGGAAAAGGAACCATGGGCACAGAACATTGAATTTCATGACTTTCTGGAATACCTACTTCCGTATAGAAGTGGTATTGAGCCATTGGAAAGTAACTATGATTTTATCACTGATAAATACACATGGTTAAAAGATAGTCTTACTGACATGAATAATCCTGTTGAAGCTGCGACCCTGGTTAATACAGACATGCAATCATGGTTTAGGTTTTATTATAAGCTCAACGATTATCCTGGAGACATAGCCATTTCCAATTTATACAAAGGCCGTCAGGGTATCTGTTCTGACATGGCTAATCTGGCATGCGTAACAATGCGTAAACTAGGTATTCCTGTAGCAGTAGATTTTACTCCACAATGGGGAAACAAGAAAAACGGACATGACTGGAATGTTGTTTTTGATCAGGAAATGAAGGCCGTTCCATTCATGGGTGCTGAGTCTAACCCAGGCGAAGAGAGCAGCTATTTCATTTCGAATATCCCTGCTAAAGTATATAGGAGATCCTATGCCAATCAATCGAATTGGTCTGAACAACCTCAAGATATTCCTCCATTGTACCATGGGGGAAATCTAATAGATGTAACTGGTGAATACACTAAAACATCCGATGTGCGGTTGAATTTGAATGGTGTGAATCCAGGTAGAGCTTATGTGAACGTCTTTAGTCGAAATGGTTGGAATCCTCTCGGTTATGGAAAAGTGGAAAATGGTCATGCTCATTTCAATGATCTTGGGAGAGGAGTGCTTTACTTGGCTTCAATCTATGGGAATGAACAAAATTTCCCGGTTGGTCATCCTTTTTACATAGATAGTGCTGGTGTTATCAATTACTTTGTGCCTGATAAAGAGAACAGGCAAAAGGTAACACTTCTTAGAAAATACCCATTATATCCGCATATTCTGGAACATGTGGACAAGATGATTGGAGGTCGATTCCAGGCTGCTAATGATCCTAATTTTACTGATGCAGTAGACTTATATACTGTTTCTCAGCGGCCGGATTTGTTTTATCAAGAAGTTGAAGTGGAAACAGAGAAATCCTTCAAATATTTTCGGTACTTAAGTCCTGTAGGTGGGTTTGCAGATGTAGCAGAAATTGAGGTATACGAGCATCAGGGGAAACTCAGTGGTGATGTCATTAATCAGAGCAAGTGGGATATTGCGAGTGATGCTTTTGACGAAAATATAGACACCTTTTTTGCTACAGCTGAGGCGGGTAGTGGGGAATGGATTGGGTTGGCTTTTGACGAACCCAAGCAGGTATCTAAAATCAGGTTTCTACCCAGAAATGACAATAACTATGTCATACCTGGCCATACCCATGAATTATTTTATTGGGATGAAACCTGGGTGTCTCTTGGCAAACAAGTCCCGACAGATTATGAGCTAGTGTATGATAGTGTGCCGGCCAATGCTTTGTTATGGTTAAGAAACCTTGATTATGGACAAGAGGAGAGAGTTTTTAGTTATGAAAAAGGTCAACAGGTCTGGTATTAGAGAGTAACAACTTTGAAGAACATTCTAAATAAGGCGTTAATTGTATTGCTGGTAGCTTTGTTGCTTACACCACTGATGGCTTCCACAGCTTTTACCGACCCAATGCTTATTCCTAAGATGCTCTACTTTCAGATAACCATGGGCATCCTTCTGGCCCTTGCAGCACTAAATGCATTTGTCAACCAAGAATCCTTAAAGGTAAAACTTACCTGGTCTCAATTAATACTAATGCTTTTTGTATTATGGGTTGTTTTGAGGACGGTTTTCAGTTCTGGGTCTACCTTTAGCAATCTTTTCATGATTACCTGGGTGCTTTTGGTGCCATTCCATTTTTTAGTTAAGCACCAGCTTAAGTTACATGAAAATAACTTCAGGTCGTTAGCCTTTGTACTGCTATCGGTAGGAATAATTGAAGCTGGATTCGGTTTACTCCAATATTTTGAGATTGCTAAAAACCCATATTCTTCATTCGGTGCAACAGGTACTTATATAAACCCTGGCCCTTACGCCATTTTACTTGCAGCCATACTTCCGTTTGCTTTGGCAATTATTCTGAAATATCCAGAAGCTAAAAAATTACGGCTTCTTGCTTTTATTGCAGGAGGTTCAATTATGTTGACATTACCTCTGACAGAATCTCGAACAGCTTGGTTAGCGGCCCTGGGGTCTAGTTTTATGGTCATTGTCTTTCAATATCTAGAACCGATCAAAAAATGGTTTAGTAACTCGCTTAGAGTCACGGTTGTTGCCTTGATATTGACAGGTCTTTTGGTAGTTGCAGGTTGGAACCTGTATCACTTCAAAGAAGGATCTGCTACAGGGAGGTTATTTATATATCAAAGAGGCTTGGAGATATTTATGAATGATCCTATTTCAGGGGTCGGTTATGATAACTTTAGTGCGGCATACCATGATGCCCAGTCTAATTATTTTAAGAATAGGACTGATTTTGGAGAAGAAGTATTTAACGCTTCAAACGTTGAATATGCCTTTAATGAATACCTTCAAATGCTTGTAGAGATGGGGATTGTGGGTTTGTTAATATTCGTTATACTGCTATTTTTCACCATTCAAAGTGCATTTTCCGTTAAGAACTCCCAGTTACATTTACCGGGTCTTGGAATTCTATGCTCTATTCTAATAAGTGCTTTATTTTCCTATCCATTTCACGAGACACCGATGATGGTGTTGTTTGTTTTCGGTATCACCCTGATATCTACTAAAGATAAGGACGTATTTAAGTATACCATAAAAAACAAATTGGTTCGAGCACTAAGCGTATTACTCATTGTCACATCTGGATATTTTTTATATGATCGATTTACTTATCGCATGGCGGAAAAGGAATGGAAAAGTGCCTATTTGGATATCCTTAATGGAAACGAGGAAAGAGGTCTGAATCGATACCAGCATTTGTACTCGGCACTTCGTCAGAATAAATTATTTCTTTACAATTATGGTGTTGAGCTAGGAATGAGTGGAAATTATGAAGAAAGCATAAAAATATTATTGGAAACATCTGAGCGATTAAATGATGCTGATGTTCATTATTACCTAGGGCTTGCTTATTGGGCCAGTGGGCAATTTCACCAAGCAGAAACACATTTGATCAAGTCAATCAATATCGTTCCCTATAAGTTTATGGTTCGATACAAACTCATGGAGCTTTATATGCAACAAGGGAAAACAGATCGATTAAAAGAACAAGCTCAAACAATCTTATCATTAAAAGTGAAAGTGCCTTCAGGAGTAGTAGATGAGATAAAAAATGAAGCAAGGAAAATTTTGAGCGAAGCGAAGTAGCAAAGACTTACTTCCTATACTTCCCATACCCAAAAGCCTTAGCCAACCTCGGGAACAGCACAAAAATCTGGTTGAGCACGTAGTTGTCTTTGGCTACCAGATCAAATTCATCTCCATCTTCGTCCCTCCATTTCACTGATACTTTGAGTTGGTTGATTTCAATCGGCTTGTTGATGCGCTTGATG